>AWUE01020370.1:0-122934 GCA_001974825.2 Corchorus olitorius | reverse complement strand
CTACATTTTAAATTTTCTACCCTCAACCCATATTATTTTCTTCATATCCATTAATCTAAAATGGGTATTTACTTTCTACTCCTTAATTTTCCTTAATATTTTCTTATTGTAGTACTCTTTTGGGGTTTTTCTTTTCAAAATCTATATCGAAGAATTTGATAATCGGAAAAGAATTTGGTTGGAATAGAATGAATTGTTTCATTAACAGAAAAGATAGATTACATATATATACATCCTGCAGTAAAGTTATGGTTCCTACAGTAAGACTATATTTGGTAAGTTAATAATGTACACGATATGAATCAATTTACACGGTAACATGATTTTCGGTAGATAATAACATGATTTGTGGCTTCAATCTTGGATCCCGCTGGTTGACTTTGAATCCTGCTATAAATACACTGTTGACTGATTTCATCACGCCCTCCTCAAGTTGGCGCGTGAAGATTCGCAACGCTCAACTTGAACACTAATGATTCAAATCGATCCTTGCCCAAGGCTTTGGTGAAAACATCTACGAGGTGTGCACCAGTGGAAATCTTCCGAGGTGCAATCTCTTTTGACTGTGCCCTTTCCCGAACAAAATAGCAATCCATTTCAACATGTTTGGTTCTCTCGTGATAAACTGGATTAGCAGTAATATGTAAAGCCGCTTGATTATCACAAAATAATAGAGTAGGTTCCGTCTGCAGTGATTGTAAGTCAGTTAACAACCACCACAATTCACTCACTGTTATTGCCATGGCTCTATATTCTGCCTTTGCGGAAGATTTTGACACAACTTGTTGTCGTTTGGTGCGCCAAGAAATAGGAGAACCACCTAATGTGATGAAATAACCGGTGTAAGATCTTCTAGTTGTGAGACATCCTCCCCAATCTGCATCACAATATGCTTTAAGGATCAAATCACCCTTAGCTGATAATAAGATTCCTTGACCTGAAGCCTTTTTCAAGTACCGTAAAACTCGCAATGCAGCATCCATGTGTTCCTGCCGCGGCGCACTAACAAACTGACTGAGAACATTCACGGCATATGTAAGATCTGGTCTAGTAACCGTTAAATACAGAAGGCGCCCAACTAAACGCCTGTATTGTGCTGCATCAATGAGTGGACTGCTGCTATCAGCTCGTAGCTTATGATTCTGTTCTATGGGAAAGGCATTGGGTTTGCAGCCCTGCATTCCACTTTCCTCCAATATATCCAAGGCATATTTTCTCTGACTGAGGACTATCCCAGCAGGTGACCGTGTAACCTCTATTCCAAGAAAGTATTTCAAAGGACCTAAGTCTTTAATGACGAACTTGTCATTCATATAACTCTTAACTTCTTGAATTTTATCACCATTATTACCAGCAAGTATAACATCAACAACATATATCAAGGCTGTAAGGAAAATCTCACCTTTATCATAAAGGAATAAAGAGTGATCTGCCTTTGACTGCCGAAAACCCACATCTTCTAAGGCCTTGTTGAATTTATGATACCAATTACGGGAAGCCTGCCGAAAACCATATAATGATTTCTTCAACTTGCAAACCCTTGTCTCATTAGCTTTAGCAAAACCTTGAGGAATCTTCATAAAAACTTCCTCCTCCAAATCCCCATGAAGAAAGGCATTGTTGACATCCAACTGATGAATCTCCCATCTCCTTTTGGCAGTAACGACAAGTAAACACCGAACAGTAACAAGTTTGGCAACTGACGCAAAAGTCTCATGGAAATTAACTATTTCAATTTGAGTGAAGCCTTTTGCAACAAGTCGTGTTTTATAGCGTTCTATTTCTCCATTGGGTTTAAATTTCACCTTATATACCCACTTAGAATCAATGGCCCTTTTATCCTGCGGCAGAGGTACCAAATCCCAAGTTCCATTCTCCTCCAGAGCTTGGATTTCTTTCTCCATGGCTTCTCACCAGTGCTTATGTTTCACTGCCTGTGAAAAATACTTTGGCTCATCATTAGAAGTGATGGCCGCAAGGAAAACTTTTATGTGAGTGTGCAAATCTATCATAAGAGACATAATGTGACAAAGGATATACCGGTGAGTCAGCTGGAGGATGAGCAGGCTGTGTTGGCACAGTGGAGGGTGGCAATTGAACGTCAAAACCATCAAAACGCTTTGGCTGCGTTCTCTCACGCACACTACGTCGAACTTCTACACAACTTTGACCACTAATGGGCGCCGCGGTGGACACAACAGGCTCCACGACAGTAGACTCAATATGTACAATGGCTGGGTCATTTGCGGCAGTTTCTTGACTTTCGTCAGACGCAGTGACTCCTGCTGCAATATCTACCGCGGTAGGTTCAGGAATTTCTTCTGCAATGAACCTATTTGCGCCATTGCCTAACCCTTTTACCCGTGGTAATGTCATGACCTCATCACACTCATTATCCGCGGCAACCAACACTGGTCTGCAGTATCCACTTCCTGCCATTAACTCTTTGTCTCCTAAATGACAATCATTTTGCCTAAAGGGATATATATTTTCAAAGAATGTCACATCTCTGGATGTGCAAAACTTTCTTTCTTTAAGATCATAAACATGGTACCCCTTTTGCCCATTGGGATATCCAACAAAGACACACGGCTTTCCTCTTTCACTAAATTTATCTCCCATTTTGCTATTATCATGAGCATAAACTAAGCAACCAAAAACTCTCAAATGATCATATTTAGGTTTCTTGCCAATCAACATCTCAGGTTTTATTGTTAATTACCTTAGATGGTAGTCTGTTGATTATGTAGGTGGCTGTAAGAACACATTCTCCCCAAAAACGGATTGGTAATCCTGCTTGAAATCTTAAGGCATGTGCTGTTTCAAGAACATGTCTGTGCTTTCTTTCAACAACCCTATTCTGCTGCGGAGTATCTGTGCAAGATGTTTGTAAAACAATGCCATGTTCCTTATAATAATTAAGCATGCAATTGGATTGAAACTTAGGTCCATTGCCAGTCCTTATTTGCTTAACCTTTTTACCAAATTGGGTTGCTACCATGTTACAAAACATAATCAAGTAGTGACTAACCTCAGATTTATATTTCATCAAATATACCCAAACTCCTCTACTAAAACCATCAACAATTGTAAGAAAATAATGTGCACCTGAGGAAGATGTTGTTTTGTAACCACCCCAAATATCACAATGAATCAAATCAAAGTAAGAAACTGATTTTATTCCACTAATTGAAAAGGGTAATCTGGTTTGTTTAGCACGTAAACAAGAATCACAATGCAAAACATTTTCACATACAACTTTGCTGCAACTAAGCTGAATCTGCCGTATCTTCTAGTTTGATGCGTGACCAAGCCTTCTATGCCAAACATTAGAATCATTTCCTTTATTGACTGATATTGCCACACCTCCATTGTGCACCGATTCAAGGTAATAGAGACCATCTCGAAGCCTACCCACTCCAATCAGCCTCCTCGAAGGTAAGTCCTGTATTACACAAAAATCCGCAATGAAGATTATCGCACAATTAAGATCATTTGTCAATCTCCCAACAGAAATCAAATTGCATTCAAAATCTGGAATATTCAAGACATGATCTATTTTCATTCCATTGGGAAGTTGTACTTTCCTAATGCTTTTGACAGGAATTTCTCTCCATTTGGAATGGTAACAGGAGATCCTCCAATTGCCTTCTCAATTTCCTCCAAAAGCTCACTGTTATTTATGATGTGATCTGTTGCTCCAGAATCTATCACCCAAGATTTATTAGTTTCAATCCTACCAGCCATGTTGACTGCGGAAGTCGTTGATCGCTGTGTCAGCTTCGAACTTTCTCCATCAACATTCAAGAATTGCACAAGCTTTGCTAATTTTGCCTGTGTCAATCCAGGAATTGAGGTCATCTCAGACTCAACTTGAGCTGCCTTTGGGAAACTTCTATGGTTCACCTTCTGCCCCCCTTTTTCTTTCTTATCCCGCAGGTTTTTACGCCACCCTGCGGGATATCCAATGATCTCATAGCACAGATCTTTCGTGTGCCCCATCTTTTGATAATGTCCACACCTTGCAACAGGATATCCAATGATCTCATAGCATTGATCTTTTGTGTGCCCCATCTTTTGACAATGTTCACACCTTGGCTTGTCTTTCTTTCCAAATCCTCGGTTCCCACCATCTTGGCCTCCTTGCATTTGGAATGCCGCTGCCTCAGCAATGGGTTTGCGGTTCGCCGAGATCTGTGTTTGTTGTTCATCTTCCGCAACCAAGTGATATGCATGACCAAGACCTGGAGTTGGTTTAGTGCTCAAAATCTGAGTTTTCACTATTCCAAACTCATCGTCTAGTCTCATGAGAAAATCATATAACTGTTCCTTTTCTCTCATGTCCACCAGTTGCTTTGATATGCTGCATTTGCATCCATTACAGACGCACTTCGGCAGTGGGAAAATTGACTGCATCTCATCCCATAAGCCCTTCAGTTTTGTGTAATAAGAAGATACTGACATCTTCTCCTGCCGTAAAAGTGTAACCGCTCGTCTGATCTCATAGGCCCTTGGATCACTCCCTTTGTCGAATCTTTCTTCCAAATCAACCCAGATTTCTTTGGCAGTGTTAGCGTATCTCACGCTTCCTCTAACATCTTTACCCATAGCACTCTTCAGCTATCCTTTCACCATAGCATTGCACTGCATCCAGTGCTGCAAGTTTAGTGAATCCACTCCTGGCGTCGGAATCGTGCCGTCTACAAAACCGATCGTGTTTTTGGCGAACAACGCATTGCTCATATCGTTCACCCACTCCCCATGATTCCCATCATGAAGGAGATCACTAACATAAATCTGCCCCGGGTTGTCGGAGGCATGTAATAGAATGGAGACATAATGTCTATCTCAGTCGACTGGCTTCCGGCGGAAGTAATTTCTTCCAAATCTTCCTTCTTGTCGGTGCTCTTCGACATGATTTTAGTAGGGTGGGTACCATGATTTAAACTCTGATACCATGAAGAATTTGATAATCGGAAAAGAAATTGGTTGGAATAGAACGAATTGATTCATTAACAGAAAAGATAGATCACATATATATACATCCTGTAGTAAGGTTATGGTTCCTGCGGTAAGGCTATATTTGGCAAGTTAATGTACACGATATGAATCAATTTACACGGTAACATGATTTTCGGTAGATAATAACACGATTTGTGACTACAATCTTGGATCCCACTGGTTGACTTTGAATCCTGCTGTAAATACACTGTTGACTGATTTCATCATATATTATTTCAAATATATTTATTTAATTATTTAGAATTAAAAAAAAACCTTCATTCAAAGTCTTTAAAAAATGTTCATTTGAATTGGGTGATTTTAGTGAACAATAATATAGAAAGATGTTTGCGAAGATTCCTAGAATTATAAGTGGAATTTTTGTTTTTTCATAAAATAGTAAAACATAGCTTTCAATTGTTTGCATATATATAATTAAGAAGGTAGTACTATATATATTTTTTTTTGGTAATGAAGAAGGTACTTTATATAAGTGATAGAAGTAAAGGGAAAAGAAAATTAATTAGTTAATGAACCATTTGTGTCTTTTTTTTTTATTAATGTTTATATTTGGTAATGTAAAACCAATATACATTTCATGGGATTGGGAGGATGCAGCAAATGAAATCATCCCTAGAAACTGGTTGCATCCTTTGTTTCGACCAACTACAAAAATTTGGTATTGTAAGAAGAGAATTACTAAAAGGAAAACTTTGAGGACAAGCAAGTTGATGAAGACAATAACCAATAACTTTCAAGTTTCAATATTTCCTAGATTTGTGGAACCAAATCAGTAAAAACAAACCAATAACTTGCATAGAAACAGAGATTCATGATGATATACAAATATCAAAATATCGACACATTCTCGTTTGTTATATGTTGTGGAAAATTGGTAAAGTTTTTTTTTTTTTTTTTTTTAAGGTTTGTACTAATCCAATTGACTTAATATAATAAGAACAAAGGCAATTTGCATATATAAAATTTATCATGATCTTTTGATCAAAAAATTTGTCTCTATTAAATTTTCCATTTATTACATTTACATTTTTCTCATCGAAATTTAGTATGAAAATTGAAAATTCAACCATCCCAATATCTCAAAACCTCTCATTGATGCTATAATTAAGATTGATTAATGTATATTTATAATCCATATTGACTAATTATCACTGATTTCAATTAATTAGTCTATACACATGTTGATTATAAGTACTATACTGATCTATAATAGAAAACTTATAAAAGAAATTAATTATACATCCCCAACACATTAAGGAAAAATTGATGAAAGAGTTGGAAAATCATGACCCTATTAATGATCATAACAATAGTTTGAACTTTTTTACCAAAAAAATCTTTTTTTTTGGTAATACTAATACTTATAGTTTGAATTTTCTTTTCTTCAAAAAAAAAAAAACTTCTTTCTTAACCTTCTCTTCAAACTAAGTTGAGGGTAGTTCTAACCCCTTCCCATCTAAAATTGACACCTTAAAATAGAAAATTATATAAACAACAAAACACTTTCTTTTTGCTATATAAAGGAGCTTTTATATGCAAACAAATTCCATTATCCCTATACAACTCAATTTGCATGTGTGCCCTCTTATTTTAAAAAGGAAAATAAAAGGAAGATAAAAGCATATGTAGTAGCCTAGAGCCTAAACTATAATGAACCATAATATAAGCCATCAAATATGCTATAGAAATTGGAAAATGAGTTTTCCAAGGTGGTGATGATAAAAAGTCCAAACACACTTTTGGTCCCCTTCTCTTCTCCATCATTTAAAAGTGAAGTAAATAGCTGTTTTTAGTGGGGGACTCAAAACATTTGCCTCTTTAGTCTTTTCCTTAAGCAAAATCAGGAGGTGGTCCAAACAAGCTGGCCACTCTTCAACCTTATTTTTATTAATTACTAGTACTACTATACAATTCCCCCTTAATAATTTCTTCCTTTTGGGTGCTCTATTCCCTTTCATTAACCTAGCTAACTATTCATGTTGAATACAAACTAATTTTTTTTCATTAAAGAAAAAAAAAACTCTTGTGGGGCGTGACGTTTGCCACGTGTCGACTATGCGTACGGCGAGTGGTGCCCTGTTGGCACGCACGAGATCCATACAAGTGGAAATCTCTCGCAAAGTGCACGTAGAAAAGCAAATATTTTTGCCCCCTTACTTAGATTTTGCATTCCACATCAGCTAGATTCATCTTTTTTGCACTTTCATTTGCATTATAGTACTGCATGAAATCGCCACCATTGGGTTCATTTGGATATGTCAAAGCTTTTTTTTTTTTTTCTTTTTCTTCCTTCATTTCGTGTTTGTTTAATTATGAGAGAAATAAAGGTAAGCAAAAGAGAGAAAAAGATGTGCACCTTCCAAAAGGTTAGTGATGTTAGCAAAAATGGGTTCAAGTGGATATGTACGTTTGAAATCTCATATAGCCCAAGGAAATAAAGTGTTAGTTCATGTTATAAAAAGACATAATTAAGTAATTTTATCTCAAAACATAGATTTTTTCCCTTAAAGAAGTACCACTTCTGATAAATATCAAAGGAAAAGTTGAAACTAACAATTAGGATTGCAAATGGAAGGTAAGATTGACTGGTATATATGCTAATTTGCCCACATTTTTCTTTACCTTTTTTCTTTTTGTGCAGCTCAATTATTACAAGAGTAGTGAAAAAAATAACATTCAATTGAAAGATTAATGACTCCAATTATTAAATGTGGGAAAATGTAAAGGGTGTGTTTCTTGCACTTTTTGAAGAAAATAAAATGGTGTGGTGGGTTAATTATTAAAAGCAACTTAGGGTGGATTTAAATGGGATTGCCACTAAGAAACCCCAAGTGGATTAGCGTTTGCATAACTTTTGTCTTTCCCCCAAGTTAGTGATGAGATTAGATCTTAAACATGATGGTTAAAATTCAATTTAAAACAAAATTTAATTAAAAAAAATCTGATGTAGAATCTTCTCTAACTTTATTTAAAATAGGGGGGATATTCTTTCTTTGTGATGGAGAGGCCAATAAAGCAAGTGGGGATATATAGTTGCTTAATGTGTTATGTGAGTACTGCTCTAATAACTGATGATAGATTAAGTCAGATTAATAAAATAGTAGTACCTATGCTAAATGTAATTAGATAAACTCTTGTATAATAATATATATGCTCATCTTATTACATTGGGGACCAGCAATTTCCAACCAATCCCTTCAATTCAGCCCTTTCCATAATAATTGCCATAAGATCAAGACTTTTATAGCTTAGCTGCAACACATGTTGCACCTACTATTTTAAGTAACCTCAAGCCTAAAAAATGAATATTGGAGCAATAGTGGAGGAGAAAGAATAATGATTGCAACAAATGACAAAAACAAAACATAAGATATAGGAGCAACCTCATTAAAATAAGTTGTCAACCCTTTTTTTAGTTGAGAATATGGTTGGTTTATGATTAGGATTAGTTGATACAATCCAAATAACTCAATGACCCATTTGCCACCTCTATATCCATTACCTTTTTTTGAATTAAGACTTTAATTGACCCAACCCAAATGATATAGATTATGGTGAAATCTATTCAAACTCTTGACTTGAACCACCATGCATATCTTCCCTCCATACTATAAGCATGAGGGGGTACTTATTAAAAAAATAATGTAAAATATAATGGGGCAAGTTTCTTGATTATTTCTTTTTTTTTTGAGGGAGTTGATTATTTCTAAATATATATGTAAAATGGTGAATTTAAGAAAACTATATATTAATAATATACTAAAGTGTTATAAATTTTTGAAATTTAAAAAATTTTATCTTTGAATATTAATTTTTTATTATAGTAGCTATAACTTAGTTAAATCAAGTAATTAAAGTTTAAATATTTTATCAAAATTTTTTTTCTAGAATTAGAAAACTTTTAAGTTTTGAAAAAAAGAAAGAAAGAAAAGAAAAGAAAAGAAAAGAAAACTTTAAGTTGACCTCACCCAAAAAAAAAAAAGAAAACTTTATGTTAAATGGACCTTTATTGAACCTAGTCTGGCAAAAGTCACATGGCCCAGAAGTTTGGGCCATGAGGCCCATCCACGTATGTGGCTACTTCTAATAACCTCTAAATCCTAATCCTAATCCTAACGGGAAACATTCCAATTTCTATATATTAGAAATTCCCAGCCATGTTTTGACTGTTTTATTTTATGAGTTCTTTTAAGAAAATTCAGTTAAGAAATGGAATATTATAAGTGTTTTTAAGAAAATTTAGTTAAGAAAAGAAAGTAATTAGTTTATTATGTAGTACTAATCAAAGATGATGATAGTCAATTTTCCTAACTATTCTTTTTTAAGTATTTTATTTTTTTGTCATTGATCTTTTCTTTAATAATTGTTACATATCACATTTTATTTATCTTATGTATTCATGTTTTTTTTTGAAACATATAAGAATGCAAAAATGAATAATTATGAGTCAAAAAGGGGAGATAGTTGTTTTGGTAAAAAAAAAAAAAGTCTTCTATTTCTCCTTTCTATTTAATTCGGTCTATGATATTATCCTTGACATTTATTGAATAGCATAGGAAAGGGAATGAATGACTTTTAATTTTCCCCAACTATAACTAATTTATTATTATTATAGTGTATAATTAATCTGTTAAATTAAATAAATTATAAATAAATAGGAAAAAGGCTTTTAATTCAATAGTCGGGATCCACATTTGAAATTTAACATACTAATAATACACAAAAAATTAAGTATTGAATGAACATAAACATAATGAACAAATATTAGGAAATTAACAATTGGTGCATGTCAAAGAAACCAAACACCATGTGGTGCTCAATAAAGGCCTTGCTCATAAGATTAATAGTAGCTATAATACCCTACTCTTAGACCTAGCTTCTACCTTCGTAATTAGTTCTTTTTCAACATAGTTGATTCATAGTTCTGAGATTTTGCCTTTTCTTTTCCCATAAAAAATCAGAGAAGATAGTTAATTTCCTTTCGTGCATATTGTTGCCCTGCTTGATTCCAGAATCAATGGAATCCGATTCTCCAAAACCCTTTGTTGCTTAGGGTTTATTTCGTCCGGCCAACAAGTTGGAACCCAAAGACGTCTTGCTAATCGGCGAAGAAGGGAACGACAATGTTTTGTCGGAATCGTCTCATTCATGTGGCAATTACAAGGGAAAGGAAATACTTTATTCTGACGATGACGAAATTGTAGCTTTTGGGGACAAAAGCCTTTCTTCGGAACCAAGAAATGTTTCGTTAGGGCTAGGGTTTTCCGAAAAGGGGACAAGGGTTTTCGAACAAGGCAAATGTAGTAACCCTCAAATTCTGAAACCCAAAGTTGCAGACGTAATTGATCTTTCTTTGAAATTGAGTTTGGGTTTCAATGATTCTTGCTGTAGCACTTCCAATAAAAGATCTGCAGAGAGTAGTATAAGAAACGACAGACGAAGCAAATTTTCCAGATTAGAATTAGAAGAAGAATAACCCATGGCTGAATTGAGATTTGCCAACCGACATCATCATGAAGATCAATGGTGCATTAAAAAGAAACTCTGTGAAAGTGATCTTGGCAAGAAGTCTGGGCTTTTGTTGCCATCAGAAGTTGTGGAATCTCATATTTTCCCCTTGTGGAATGTTGATGAACATGAACAACTTCACAGTTCTAGGAATGGGTTGCTTGTTTTTGTGATGGATTGTGACACAAAGACAGGACATGAGATGGCTTTCAAGCAATGGAACCAAGGAGAGGCTTATGTTCTTGTCAAGAGTTGGGCCAGAGGGTTTGTCAAGAGGAGGAATTTGAAATTGAGTGATGAAATTGGCCTTTTCTGGGAACATTGCCATTCAAGATTCATTTTTTATGTTCTCAATCGAGCTGCAACAGCAGTGAAGTAATCTGATGCAATTGAGTTGCTGTTTCTTGTTTATCACGTTATCTTTTCTTGTTAATTAGTTGATTTTAATCTTAATCAATGTTTAGTTGCTTGCATTAATTAGTTAATCTAATGAACAATTGGGTTTATTTTGAAATCCTTGCTATGTTCATTTAATTCAATTTATGGCCCAAACAGACACAAATTGGAAACTGATTCCAACTTTCCAAGCCTATAAGGCTCATTAAAAAAAAAGGCCCAAAGACTGAAGTTGGGCATTCTAGCCCATATTGATAACTGGAAATTCTTCTTAACTCCATTAATACATAGTACTAAAAAGTATTGGAGAGCCCCACTTATCTATTTCAAGCCATCTAAAAGCCCAAATTTGCTACCCCCACCAAACCACCAACTTTCTAATTTTTCATTTTCTTCTTATACATGTTGAGATCTAAGGTTTTTTTTTTTTTTTTTTGGTGATAATGTTGAGATCCAAGTTAATGGACTCTTGGTCCTGTCATTTATGGGGTGCTACTTATAACTGACTTTTTAAATGAAAATCCTTTATAACTTCTTTACTATATTATGTTTTGCTATGCCATATTTAGAATTTTCGGCTTAATTGTTACTGCGATTCAAAATGCAGTGGATTTGATAGTGTTATTGCTACTTTAAGTTTTCAAGTTATGCTTTTGCTTATTATTTGTTTTGGTTGAAACGATTATTATAAGTGTTTGCGAATAGGACTATCGTCTGTTTGTTGAAATGTCCATGAGAGATAAAATAAAAGGGGTATTTTAAAACATATGATGTATATTGCCCATACTTCACTGTCACTAAGTTTAAGATATACTAATAACTTTAAGATTTACTTTAAACGGAGTTTCTTGTTTAACTTAATTTTCTTGATTAATTCCGTATCATACTACTACATATGTTGTACTTTATGAAGACAATTTTTTTTTTTTACACACACACATCTGTGTATTGTTTGTTTGCTTACCACTCCGTCTTTGAATATGCTTGCAGGCTGAAATGATATTGCCAGAATTAATTTGTTAAGAAGAGACTTTGTTAGTCATTTGTGATTTCTTTCTCTTGTGCTCTTAATGCTTTTTTTTTTACTTTGAAACTGACAATTTTCGAGTCTTTGGGAGGGCGCACGGTAATAATATTAAGGTTAATGGTCACTGCCATTTGATTTTGTCAGGAATTTTACTTGCCACATTGAGGTGACTTGGACCTCGGTGCTGAGGTGAAAATCACATGATCACTTGACCACTTGGGAAATAGATATGCTCCCATACGCCATCATAATAATGGTGGTATTACTGTTATTAGCTTCTGCTAATTCAAGAGAGAGAGAGAGAGTTGATGGAGTTTATATTTTTAGTTGGGGGTATTATATACCCTGATCTATTTAATTAGTTCTGATGTTTCATTGTTTTGTAGTTTCCTTTTTTATAATTAAAGTATTTTATGTATAGGTTTTGTATGACGTTATGATATGATAATAAACATTCTAAGAGAGAGTCGACTGGGTTCATATTTTCAGTTGTAAATTTCGTTGCTCTTTGATAAAATAACTTTGGGAAGACCATATTGCATTACATTTTCTACCTATTATTTCTATCACTTTAAGTTACAGAAGAACATCGGATTTTGCCAATTAAAACCCAACATGCCCACTCATAATAGCCAAAGCATGATCTTAAGTATAACCATTTTCTTTTCACACAATTGTATACAAAAAATCTAAGAAAAAAAAACACTACCAATCTCACCCGCGGCTAGTATTATGAACAATAGTTGCAAAATGAACATGATGAAATTCCAAACATTAAGCATTCTCTTTGTTGCAGGTATCCTCTAGGTTATTCTCTCTTTGTATTGCAAGCATTCTCTTTGATCATCAGTTAAACGCTTATGCAAATAAAACATTTTCCAAATGAAACTTCAGCAGAATCAAAATTAGTTATCTCTTAAAATTCTGCAAAACATTTACAAATAGATGAGTGTGAATATCAGATAAGCAAATGAATCTGAATATAATAATAAAAGAAAGTGAAATGCTCTTCATATTTGAGTTTGCTTCGTGATTTTTGCCTGTTCATTTAAAAGAAGAATGTTTAATGATATTAGGGGTGTAATCGAGTCGAGCCGAGCCGAGCCGAGTAGTAATTTAAACAAATGACACTTAAGAAATATAATAAAAAATTCTAAAATATCTAAGTTTTTTAATTAAAATTAAAATAGTAAAATGGTAAAAATAAATAGTTATATAGATAGCAGATTTAATTCAATAAAATTAGAGTTTTTAGTAGAGTATAACTATAATACTTTAAATAATGATATTAAAGAAATATATTCTAAAAATAAGGGTATAATAATTTATTCAAAAGTTTTACAAACTACTTTTATATATAGTACTAGTCTCCACTTCCACATGCATTGCACGTGATACTCGTGTTTAAATTAAATGAAAATTAAAATAATAATTGAAATTAATTATATATGTAGAGTTGTCAAAATCTGATCCAAACCCGATAACTCATCCAATCCGACATAACCCGATTTGACCAAAAAAAGTAAACGACCCAAACCCGTCCTATTCAGACACGACAAACCCGTATATGCAGTTTGCTAAACTTCACCGGTAGTTAAAAAAATTCAAAGCTGATCCAATTGACCTGAATCTAGACCCGAAAAATCCAAAACCTGAATGACTCGGGGTCAAAACTTGAATCCGCCTGACCCAAGACCTAGTAGACCTAAACCTAGATGAGCCGAAACTCGAACGACTCGAGAAAATTACCTGACTCATTTGACTTAAAACCAGATTTAAACTACCAATACACACTACAAAAATAGAAAAACAAAGTCAATCACAATATTTAGATTTTAAATAAATTTTTAACTTAATTTGTTAAAAAATTTGAATAGTTAATGATTAGTCAACTTATTTTAACTTTTAAACTTGATAATAATACTTTTATTAGTTTATATAATAATTGAAATGGATCAATAACTACCAAAAAAATCTCCAATATTTTAAAAGTAAAATGGTAAAAATAAATATTTATTAAAAATATTCAATCTAATAGAATAAAAATAGAGTTTTTAGTAGAATAACTGTAAAAGTTTATTTCTAAGAATATTGTAAAAGAATATATTTTAAAAATTCTAATATATCTAAGTTTTTTTAATTAAAATAGTAAAATGATAACAACAAAATAGTTATAAGGATATTAGATTTATCCTTAAATAAAAATAGAGTTTTTAGTTGACTAAAACTATAAAAGTATATTTAAAATTTTCTAATACATCTAAGGTTTTTTAATTAAAATAGTAAAATGGTAAAAATGATATATTTATAAGAATGTTAGATGTTTTTAATTATAGAGCAAGTTTTTATCAAGCAAAAAATTAATTATAAGTCAAATAAAATAATTGCACATTAGGTAAATAATAAATTTTAATCATAATACATTATTATAAACTATCAAACAGTAAGATGTCAATCATAATAACTTTTTAAATTAAAATTGTAAAAATAAAATAATTATAAAATATTGAATTTAATTAAATGAAAATAGAGTTTTTAGTAGAATAAAACTGTATATTTTGAAAAAAAAATAGTAAAATGGTAAAAATAAAGTAATTATAAAGATATTAAATTTAATTGAATAAAAATAGAGTTTTTAGTAGAATAAAACTATAATAGTTAAGTAATGACATTTAAGAAATATGTTTGAAAAATAAGAGTATAATGGTCGATTCAATTAGAAAAATAAGGATATAATAGTCGATTCAAAAGTTTTACAAAACTCATACTTTTATATATAGTATAGATCAATTTCTTTTTTCTTGGACCAAGTCTCATGGCCCGAAACTGGATCCAACTTCCAAACCTATATATATCATTAAAAGCCCAAATACTGAAGTTTGGGCATGCAATTTCCAGCCCATATTGATAACTGAGAATTCTTCTAAAAAAATCAATATTCCTACAACTAACTTGTGAATCTCTCAAGTCCATAATAGGTACGTAATTACAACTAGGCAACTTGATAAGTTTTGGATTTTTTACTTCAAACATTTACACCTTAAATTCCATATATTGCAGGTGATTGAATTTCAGCATTTCTTTGGTGGCCCCCAGACCAGCAAATTTTTAGCTTTTCACCTTGACAACTAATTTGGAGTTTTAAGATGAGCACCTTCCATAATAAGTTTAATGATAGTAAATGTTAATTTGTTTTGGCTTAGCTGTCTAATTAATTATTTATGGCCATGCATATCATGTTCATAGTTGTAAGACTCCAGAGCAAGTTTTGGTTAATTTCCAATTCAGAGCAATATTTTCAAGATGATGAGGTACTTTCCAAATTTTGTTAGATTTTTTTCATTAATAGATATCTAAATTGTAACTTATCATCTTATCTGGTTACTAACTTACTATAAGAAAATGCTCCATGCTATATATAGCTCTTAATATGTTTATCTAAATTATATATTGTTGTAACGCATAAAGAGATCATATTACATGCCTTCCATGTGATTTCTCTTTGAGTATAATAACGTCGGCCAATAATTAGTCAAAAGGCTCACACAGCCTTGATTATATTTCCAAATGGGACATATATCATATATGTAATATAATTGAACTTTTTATATATCTTTGGGTAATTTTATGCATAAACCACCATCTCATTCCACCCATTATCGTTACTCCAAACAGACTCTATATATTGCATCATAAATTAAATATTGAAAAAAAAATCACCAAAAAAATGAATATTGAAAAATTGCCAACACATGCTAGGTTAGGTACCCTTAAATAAAGTCTCTGATTTGAGTTTTGTGAGAAAACAAACGTGAGGAGAAGTTCTCTCTGTTAGGTCTGACGTGACGCGACTCAACTATAAATTAGTAAATGAAATCCAATTTGACTATCGGATATTAGGGTTTCTAAAAAAAAGCTGGAGAATTTAAGATACATGCAATAGTCTTGATTTATTATATGGATATGAATTAGTACATTATTCGAAATTTCATCAACCCGGTCAAATTTTAAAGAAATTTTTCAAAGTTGCATGGCTTCATAAATTATTTCAATTATCACTTTAATCTATTTTTTTTATAATGAAATATGAATACAAATTAAAAGAAAATTATGATTGATATATTTTGTTGAACTTTTTATTGCTTTGAATAAAATAATTTCCATTATTTATAGATAATACACACACCCATGTTAAATGTATGATTATAAAATCCATGATATATTATTTTTGTCTACCAAAATACATTTCAAATGATTATCATAAATTCCTATAATGTAATACTTGATACATCTTTTGATATAATGATCAAGTTGACAATAATAAGATGCTTAATCAAATTTAATCATAGGAGCTAGTTTAAACGTTTACCACACAAAACACAAGCACATTGCATGATAATCATTGTTAATATATATGTGCTAGTATAATATAGAAGATGAATTATTGATAAATATACCTTTGGTAAAGAATCAACTAAAGATTTCTCAAAAAAAAAAAAAAAATCAAGTAAAGATCTATTGTCAATTTTGAAATTATAGTACTTATTTATCAATCTAAAACGTGGCACACAACAATGTTAATCGTGAATAACACGCGCTTGATTTATAAAACAGATTGATTGGTAAGTGTATTTTTATAAATTATGGAAGTTTGATCACATATTCTTTCTTAGATTTGATTATATATACTACATATTATTTGAAACACCTAATGAAATTACTAAAGGCCCCTTTTGAGGAATCCTGAGAATCGATGAGGAGGCTTGGATTGAACTTTTTTTTGTCCTTTTCTGTCTTTTCTCACTTGGTTAATTACCAAAAAGTACTATTCATCTTAACATTATTGCTTGAATGAATTTACCATTTGGTCTCATGTTTGGGTAAATAAGGGGCTAGAGATGGTAAAATGGGCGGGCTGGGCTGGCACGACTCATAAAATGAGTAGTCCATATATAAGTGGGTTGTGCCGTGCTAGCCCATTTTATAATATGGGTCGTGCCGTGCAAATCCATATTTTTTAAAAGGCAAGCCCAGCACGGCCTGTAACCCATGATGGGTCATGCCGTGCCGGCACACGAGCCCATAATGTTTTTCTTTTCTTTTTATTATTAAATTATCTTCCATTCCGTCCATGACTAATGGACCGTGCTGGCACAACCCACTAAAAATATAATATGGATCGTGCCAGCACGGCCCAGCCCATTATGGGCCGTGCTGGGTTTCGTGCCGCCCGCCCATTTTGCCATCTCTAGGCTAGATTATAAAACATTTTAGTCTTTTTCCACCAACCAAATTACTTTAAGGCCCTAAACTTTGGTTAATGTTGAGATGAATAACTCTACTTTTTGGCGTTTTGCCAAAGGTGAATGTGAACACAATTAATTGTTTGTTTTAAAAGCAAGTTTATCCCATGAATGCAATATTGAAAAATTTTTTACATAGAAAATGCATTATACATTTCATGTTCAAATAGAATGATTATAGTCTTATTTTATTTTATTTTTTTAAAAGAATGATTATAGTCTTATAAATTCATGAAATGATGGTTTCTTCTCCTTGCTTATATTGCAATAAATCCATCTATTTTTATTCGATAAATTAAGCGATAACAACTCTAAAAAAAGGGGAAATAGTATGACATCAACTACAAAAACTTTTATTTTCTATAACAACATGTTTTAAGGCACTAATATTTTTCTTTGCCAGATTAGTTCTACAATTCAAATATCGAATTTACTAATCACCTACTCACATATATCATAAGAACCGAGAAAAAAAAACTCTATAACTAAAATGATTTGTAAGTCACAAATCAAGAATGCTCGACGCGCCAGCGCGAACCGATCACCTTGTTATATAGTAAATTTAACTGTTCATCTCAACCACAACAGAAAATACCGTTAATCATCGATCTAATGTATAATCTTGCTTTAATTAGAAAGCAAATTAATTAATGATTAATTTACCTTGTCTAAGAAGTTAATTAAACAAATTGATTAATCATATACTACCATGCATGAACGAAATACTAGATGTATGTTAAATGTTTAATTAAAATTAAATAATAAAATGCAAGTACTTTGGGTGTGTTCGGAAATGGGGTTGGATAAAAATAAATAAAGGATGAAATGATGGTTTGTGTATAAAAATATTATCACATAACTTCAATGTATTACAATAGAATTAAGATAAATTACCTTACCATAGTGAAACGAATTAAATCAATTTGCCAACGAATGCTTACTCTAGAATTTGGACAAAATGGAAATTTTAACCTTATGATGCAATTTTTAACCTAGCCCTTCAAGGGTTCGTGTCTCATCTCTCTTCCTATATAAAGACCTCATTGGCTACATTCTTGAAGCACCCCAAAATCAATCTCTCTTCTTCTTATATCTCCCCCTTGTTATAATTCTTAGTTTCAAACCCAAAAAAAAACCATGACAAGAAAGAAGGTGAAGCTTGCATGGATCATGAATGACAGTTCAAGAAAAGCCAGCCTCAAGAAAAGGAGATTAGGGTTGATTAAGAAAGTGAATGAGCTCAGCATTCTATGCGGTGTCCCGGCTTGTATGATCATGTATAGCCCTGACGAATCCCAGCCAACGGTTTGGCCGTCATCCGAAGTGGGTCGATACATGATTGCAAGGTTCCGAAGCATGCCCGAAATGGAGCAGCTCAAGAAAATGATGAACCAAGAAACCTATCTTCGTGAGAGGTTTAACAAGTCACAAGAACAAGTTGTCAAGTGCCACAAGAAGAACAAGAAAGCTGAGATGGACCATCTCATGCATCAGATTTTCAATCTTGGGAGGCCCGTTGATTCACTTAGCATGAGTGAAATGAGTGGGTTGGCTAGGATGGCTGATGAGCAAATGAAGGCAATCCGAAAGCGGATTGATTATCTTCATCAGTCTCCTTTTGCACCTGGCACGGCTCCTCCTCCACCGTTTCAACCACTTCCTCCACTGCCCCAAGACCCTTCCATGGCGGATGAAACAGCCCGATTTGGCGGTGGAAGTGGCGGCTTTGAGCCTTTTCCATGGGATGAATGGTTCGTGGAATATGCCAACAATAATACTGAATTATTCAAACCTCCTGCTGGCACAAAAAGCAGTGACAACATGGGATATCATCAATATCACCCTTATGATGATCACTTCGGCGGCGGCTCAAGCGGTGTTGTTTCTGCCGCCGACATGGGCACGGGATCGTTCCTTCCTGGTGGGAGTTTCAAAGTGACTCCAACTAATATGGGGCAGACTGATCAATTTAAGGCTCATGGAGGCAGTAACAACTTTGGGTCCTATGTGACATTGAGCAATATGGGGCATGGACCGAACCCCTTCGGGGGATACGGTCACCCTGGAGCCAGTAGCTCCGGGACTGCTGGAACTGGTGGTCAGTTTGGAGTGCCGCCTACTGTGATTTTCAAAGGCAACAACAACAACAATGGTGGCCTTGGCACTAACGTCTTCGGACCACTGCCTCCTTATGATGGGAAAAATTGGCCATCCCCATGAAATTGTCCATGTTTCATTTGGTGGTTCATATTCGTCAATGCATGGGTATGATCGATATTATTATTATTATCATTGTTATTGTTGTTTTTTTTTTTCTTAATTTCTGCTTTTGTTTTTGTTTTGTTGGCCACTGGCCATGCATGTTTTAATAATGTTTTCTTATTTTAAAGTTTATTATAATGTTTTATAACATTTTATAATATAATTATCTTTCATTTTAAGTTGCCTTGTTAGTATTCTCTACCATTTTTAAATAGGAGGGACATAATTTTCTTACAGTTACGTAGTGCAACTCGATTGTTAATTTCTTATAATTACGTGTAAGTTTACACGTATTTGGTGAATGAGGCATCAAATAGGGTATATAAGTGGAATAAAAATCTTCTATCCCACTTTTGTGTCCCATTCACCAAATGCTGATATATGTCCTTTTTCAGTGTTTGATGTTATTCTCTGTTTGCCTTGTACAAATTAAATTATAAATATTCATTCTAAAATCCTAGAGAAAATATGTTATATCTAGGTACGTAAATATTTATTTTTAATTTAGGGCTAAACCTGGTGTTTAGTTGGTATTTTTATTTTATTAATGTTATTTAGAAAAACTTAAAAACAAACCGAACATAATATAAGGGATACAGGTAGCATAATTTGTTGAATGGGGCATAGAGTGGGACACAAAAATTGGAACACAGGAATTCCATCCATATAATTGGGGTAGAAGATTTTCATTCAATTTTGTAACGGAAAAATAAAAAAACAACCTTAATTAATAATCTTAGACCACTTTAATGAATTAGCTCTCGACCTAAATTATATATTCACAGTAAAATACTAACTGCTATAAGTTCGACTTAAATATTCACTCCTGATTTCATACTCTTGTATGAATTGTTTTTGCATATATATATATATATATATATATATATATATATATATATATGTCGTCTCAAATTGCAGAAGTTTCGTTAATTAATGACCGTTTCATGCATTCCATATATGTGTTTTGGAGTAATATAACCTTTTGCCAGCAAAGTTTGAGATTTTCACTTGACAACTAATTTGGAGTCTTATGAAAACCCTTCCATAATAGGTTGAAATATAATGATATTCAATGTTAATTTGTTTTGGCATAGCTGTCTAATTTATTTTTTTTAGTCAATTCTTATCATGTTCATAGTTGTAAGAATCCAGAGCAGGTTTTGGTTAATTTCCAATTCATCATCCCTGCAAGTGCAATATTTTTAAGGTTAAACTTAATTAATTAAGCACAATATAGAATCATTTAAAAATACAATCTTTGTCTTGGGTATATTAATAATTAGTCCAGATAAATGACACTAATAAGCATTAAATAAAGATGAATTACCCTACCATAATGAGAAACAAAGATGACTTAATCTTACCATATTTAATTTGTTTCCTCATGGTATAAGATTAAAGTCATTTTTTTCCCTCAAAGAAAAAGATGACTTAATCTTACCATATAAGGAAACAAATTAAATTCTCTTGCCAATTTGGATATTGTTAACCTGTCTAATTCATTATTATCTCCTTGAAAATATCCTCATTAGATCTTCAATGGTTGAAGTGTGAATAAGGATCATCTTCACTAGTGGACCTGTCCAATGCACTCTTCACCCTCATTCCAACAGTTCATAATCTCAATATGTGAATTGAGATAAATAATTGGATGTCTGGGAGCCGTTACGTGCTAGCCGTTACGCGTAGAGTGCAATGGGCAGGTCCACTAGTTGAGAGAATCCTTTGCCTTTTTTCTCTCTATATAAAGACGGCCTCATTCGCTACTCCCTGCACCAATCAAAGCAAACCAAATTCTCTTCTTTAAATCCAAGCAAATAATCAACCATGACAAGGCAAAAGGTGAAGCTTGAGTGGATTGAGAGTGAGAGTGCTAGAAAAGCCAGCCTGAAGAAAAGGAGGTTAGGCTTGATGAAGAAAGCTAGTGAGCTAACCACTCTTTGTGGTGTGAATGCTGCTGTCATCGTCTATAGTCCAGACGAAGTCAACCCAATGGTCTGGCCGTCTCCTTCCATGGTGCATCAACAGCTTGCACGGTTTCAAGGGGTGCCAAATTCAAACCGGCTGAAGAGAATGAATAACCAAGAAACCTACCTCAAAGAAAAGATTTCCAAGGCGATGGAACAACTGACGAAGAAGCAAACGAGGAACAAGGAAGCCGAGATGAGCCATCTCATGGATCAAATATTTAATGAAGGCAAGAAGCTTGATGAACTTGACCGCACTGAAATGGAAGGGTTGGCTTGGTTTGCGGAAGAGAAGATGAAGAAGATTAGAAAACGGATTGAGTTTTTGCAACAAAATCCTTCACCAGGATCCGCCCCTCATCAACAAATTCCTCTTCCAACTCAAGGCGTTGTAGCGGCCCAAACAACCCAACTTGGAGGTGGTGGCCTTGGAAGAATTGATCCCAATGGTTGTTTGATGGGGAACCAAGGGTTTATGTTGAACAACAATGAACCCAAATCTGCTTCCAGCAGTAGCTGCTTGGTGAGGAGTGAAATGGGCTTAACATATTATTATTATTATCCCCCTTTTGCTACTAATGCCATAAATGGTCATATGGGGCTTCCGCAAAGACATTTATTTAGTGTTAGCTCAAGTGTTGCTGTTGACATGGTGATGGGGCTGCCGTCAAATGGGAATTTCAGAGGCGCTGCCGCCGCTCCTACTGTGATGGGGCAGCCTCCTCTCTTCCTTAGGCCGCATGCTGGCTTAACTGATCACATGATGCTGCCTCATAATGGAACTAGTGTTGGAGGCAGCAATTTTGGCTCTTTCGGGAGTGATATGGGGCTGGGACGAACCCCTTTTGCTGGACACATTGGAAGCAGCTCCGTTGGAACTGATCAGAATGGGCTGCCACCGGCGCCACCACCGACTTTCGGAACCAGCAGGATCAATGGGACTGGCAGTGTTGGACTGCCATTTGATGGAAAAACTTGGCCAAGTAATTTCTTTCCATGAATTAAGTTTTCTTTGTTTAAGCATAGCATAAGTCATATTCTATTAACCGTATGAATATGACCAATATCTAGTTTCTATTTTTATTTAAATTGGTCGAGTTGTTCTATTGTTGTTCAATTTCTATTTTTATTTCTATGTTTTTGGTGAGAATCAATATGAGTTAATTGGTATGATTTAATCTAAATTGCCTTTTTTATTTTTATTTTTTTGGATAATCTCACATAGGTGTATTTAAAATCAAAATGGTCTATGATCGGTTGCATATTCCAATTTGGTGTAATGCCATCACTTTCAAGTGTAATAAAAAACATTCAAAATGGTCTGAAAAACACCCTTCATTCTTTCTCGATTATAGTCGTATTCTCCCTTAAAAATTTGAATCCATTTATGATTTACTTTATTTTTTTCTACCCTATCCGATATTCAGAGCTTTGTTTTGAAAGATCCGAATCCGACACCTGGTCTTGCTCGGTGAGTCTACCAACGTAAATAACTATATATGTAAAGTCTCGAACCTGAAATCTGCTTAAGTTAGAATAAACCGTTTACCACTTAATCCAACTCGCATTGGTTATGATTTATTTATTGTATATTATATATACTTACAACTAGCTAACTAAAGAGTAAAAGTTTTTTTCTTTCTTCTATCTGATAAAAAGTTTATTTTTTCTTTATTTTTTAAATATTGAATTTTATTTAAGAACAAAGTCCGAATAATAAGATTAACCGCTTAAATCGAAGATAATAAGGTTAACAAAAAAAAAGAAAAGAAAACCCCAAAAAAGTAAAAGAACAAATCCAGCAAACGGAAAATAAGCACAATAGCAGCAAGTCAAGGAATCCACAAAAGACAAAAGAAAACTCGTCGTAATCATTAACGAAACCCATTTCACAATGCGAATACAATA
Source organism: Corchorus olitorius (assembly GCA_001974825.2). NCBI lineage: Eukaryota > Viridiplantae > Streptophyta > Magnoliopsida > Malvales > Malvaceae > Corchorus > Corchorus olitorius. The sequence goes on along the minus strand of AWUE01020370.1, from coordinate 99,541 downwards.
ACAACCCCAAGTTGATCCAATGGTGGACCAAGCAAATGGATTGTCTTTTAAAGTTTTTAATTTTGGGAGAAGAAAAGAAATCATTTTGAAGAAAATTAATTAGGGACATAAAAAGAAAATAAAAAGATAGAATTTTGGTGAATTTTCATTTTTTTGGATTCAAATCGAAGCAAAATTTGTTGAGACAAACTTGCCGGCGATGGAAAATAAGAGGAAGCGTCGTCGATGGAAAATGAGGAGAAACCGAAAAGGAATTTAGAAGGAATAAGAAAAAAAAAAAGCAGAAGATAGAAGGGGCATAAATTTGCCTTTACACAAAAAATTCATTACAGTTCAAAATGATAAATTTAACCATTACACCAATACACTTAACTGGAATTTTCTCTTTATTTTTCTTATAAACAAAATATAAAATTTTGAAAATAATTGATCAACTTTCATGAACTAACTAACTGAATTGAGTGTTAATTCTATTAGGATCATCCTAAAAATGGGTGGTTTTAGGATTCCATTAACATGGTGCCACCTAATCAAATCTAATCAAATTTGAATCATCATCAAATCCTAATTTACACCTTATCACACCTAATTAAATTTTTATTAATTACTTAACCTTAGTTAAAATTGAATAATTTTTTTTAAAAATTTTATTTTTAACTTACTTCTTTTTTTTTTTTACTTGCACCGTGACTTTTTTTGATAAATTTTATTAACTTTTTTAAAGAGGTTAAGTAATTGATAAAAATTGAATTAGTTGTGGTAGGGTGTAAATTAGGATTTGATGATAATTCAAATTTGATAAGATTTGATTAGATGGCACCATCCTGGTGGAATCCTAAAACCACCCCTTTTTAGGATGATCCTAATAGAATTTAATCTCAACTAAATTAATTAGTTCATTACAGCAAATAATAAAAGGAAAACTAAGCATGCGCTATATCCTGAATATATACTATATATTATTTTTAATTACCAGGGAAATTACTAAAAGGTCAAATTGAAGATTAATGTGGTGTCACCTTTTGACATTTTTTGGTCTTTTCTCACTTTTCAGATGACTAAAAGCCCTTCTATGAGTTTCCCTCTTCCTTTTTCTGCTACCCTTTTTTGTAATTACTCATTTTCCTTCCTTAATTGCTTTTAATCAATGTTCCCCCCCCCTCTTTCTTTTTTCCTCTCACCAACTCAACTGCTACTTCCTTTCAACTCTTCAATGCTGATCAATCTTCAGGTTTGTCAAAAAACAAACATTTCATTACTCCTCTCTGTTTTCACCTTCACATCTCTTTCCTTTTTCTTCTCCTTCCCCATCTCTTCATCATGGACCGTTCAATGTTTTTCCCTTCTGAATTAAATCACCATTTCTTCAATGCATCCATTATTATCAAATTAACAACATATTCTATTACATCTTTGCACTTCCTATTACTTGCAAATAAAAGCATGTTCTTTAACCTTCTTAGTTTTGCATGTCTAAAAATTTAGCTTATAAAGATTTATGGCAATAAAAAGAGACGATATTAAAATTAATCAATTTAAATTGCATTTTTATTGTAGCCTTATATAATTCAATCAATTAATCAAGCACCACTCTTGAATAAAAAATGCCTGTGGATCCTATATAATTGAATTATATTAATATCCTTATTCAATCAATTAATCAAATACCACTTTAAGACAAATAATGCCTGTAGCGTTAGCGCGGGCTAATATAACTTGTATTTATTAATTTTCATGAATAATATTTGATCATATTCTCCTACTTTTGGCCCAAAGATTGGGATTTGCCGAGGGAGAAAAAGTGGTAATGACGTTCAAATTGGTTTTTGGCAATGCATGCTCTTGCTAATATGGGTAAATATTCAAATCAGACTAAAAGTGAGGAAGTGTTCAATCTAGGCTTAATTCTTTAGATTAAGCATAATTATGCTTAAAAGTTCGGGTCATCAATCAAATTAGGTCTTTTTCTGATAGGACTTGTGCGTGTAGTACATGCGCTGTTAAGTACTACGTGATTTTTTTGACGCAATAACGGCGTGTTTTTTACTTAACGACACGTGCACAACACGCAAGGGGTTCCGTAAAAAATAGACCTAATTTGATTAACGATCCAAACTTTTAGGCCTATTTAGATTAAATCTAAAGAATTAGCCCCAAATTGAATACTTCCCAAACTTTTAGACCTGATTTGGATATTTACCATATTAATATATATATATATATACTTTTTTTTTTTTGAAGGAAAATTATTCAATACACCGTCATTGGATTTAAGCAGACTGCACATGCGGGTCTAGAAGGGTGACATGTATCCTCTTAGGGATTAGACTGAAATATTAAAAATCTAATTAATTCTGAAATGGGACATGTGTCAACCTTTGAATCCGCTTTTGGAATCCAAAAACTATACTGACAATGTATCAAATAATAACTTTTTCTTAAAAGGTAAATGTAACTTAATTTCATCATCTATGCTATTAATTTGGAACTACATGAATACTGAAAATTACACTATAAATTGAAATGACTCTCCCTTTTTCATTTGTAGATATGAATCTAAATCGTCTTTTTTTTTTGAATAATTTATAGTTTCGAACCTTATAAATCTCAATAACCTAACATACATCACCAAATGGATACAATGCCCCAAGATATTTTTATAATAAATAATGTTTACTCATCTTAAGAAATTGATTTATTTATCAATCACTATTTGTTGATTTAAGATCTTGTATCTAATTTGATTATTAAAGTATATTTGAATATAATCTAGTATATGTTATCTCTTTTCAAGATACATTCTTTTAAACGAGAGGAAGCGTTACAACTCGAATTTAATATCTCTGTCCTAGCTAGTCCTCCCCACCCGTATAAAAAATACATGACTATTTTACCAGTAGTTTGAAATATGATCTGGTTCAATGCAGATAAATGTGTTTCTAGGAAATTGATTAATCTATTCATAATGTACCTTATTTTTCTTTTTTAAAGTTACAGATGAGATTATTTTGCCAAATTTGATTATTGAATACAATTGAATCCTTATTTTTTCCCTTTAATTATGGCAATATTCCGCCACTCCAAAACTTAAGACACTATATTTCTGAATGTGAATCATACGCGCTTGTCTTAGAATAATTTATTGGTTGAATTTTTTGAAAGGTACGCGCCTATTAGAATTCTTATTGATTGATTAACATACCAATTATTCCGAAGTACTAAATTAGGTTGACAGATAGGATCTTTCTGTCAAATTTGACTCTTAAAGAGTATATATTTGGATAATAACCGGCTTGCTTTATCTCTCTTTCACATGTAAAATTATTCAAATTGTTGAGACACAAAATTATATTTATCATGCATAATATTATTTCTTAGAAGATTTATCAATTTATGAACATAGTATTTGATAATATTGTCTATTATGAATTAATTTTTATTTTTAAGGTTAATTATGCTTAGCGCAAACTTAAATAATTAAAAAAGAAAACACACACACAAAATTACTTCACTATTTGTCCAAAAATAAATTACAATAAAAAACATTGAATAAAGATAAATAATCTTGCCATAGCGAGCAACAAAATAAATTCTCTTGCCAACTAAAAATATTGACAAATGGATTTATTAACATGTAAAGCATTTTTTTCTATTGATATCCAAATTAGCCCTTCAAAAGCAAAAATTGGTCTCATCTTTGGCACTATAAAAAGACTCTTTGGCAAAACAATTCAACCACATCACTTCTCTTCATTTTCACCCATTGCTAAATATATATAGTTTAAAGAGAAGAAAAAGAGAGAAAGGATTTGCCATTTTCCAAGCAACCAACAATGACAAGAAAGAAGGTGAAACTTGCATGGATTCAAAACGACAGTGCTAGAAGAGCCAGCTTGAGGAAAAGAAGGGCGGGCTTGTTGAAGAAGGTGAGTGAGTTAAGCACTCTTTGCGGTGTCGATGCTAGTATTGTCATCTATAGCCCGGATGAGATCGAGCCAACAGTGTGGCCATCACATGCTGCAGTGCAAGAACAATTCATGAACTTCAAAAACATGCCAGAGTTGGAACGACTTAAGAAAATGAACAACCAAGACACATACCTCAGAGACAGGATTTCCAAGACACATGAACAATTGTCCAGAACACTGAGGAAGAACAAGGAATCTCAAGTGAACCATCTCATGATTCAAATCGACCAAGGTAAGAACCTTAATGAACTTAACCTTAGTGAATTGAGTGGGCTAACTTGGTTCTTCAATGAAAAGATGAAAGAGGTCAACAAACGAATCGAGTTTCATCGACAAATTCCTTATGCACCGGGAACTGCCCCACCTCCACAAGCTCCCAAGGCAGCAAATGAAACTACTCAACTTGGTGGAACTGGCAATGTTGGCCTTGAAGGAGACAATGGAAAGACTCAAACTGAGGCGTTGCTGTTGGAACAATGGTTAGAAATGATGAAGAATAAAGCACTCAAAGGTGCTGGCAGTAGTAGCGCAAGGAGTGAGATGGGCTACCCATATCACCCATTTGCTGGTTCTATTGTTCCAGATGATCATCACTTAGGATTACCAAGACATGTCTTTCCCGGCAGTAGTAGCTCGAGTGTTGTGCCCTCTGACATCAAATTGGGGTTAGGATTTTCTGCAGGGAATTTTAGAGGCCCTTCCATTGACATGGCGTTGCCTCCTCTAAAAGCCCATGTCCATGGTGGTGAAACAGATCATATAGGGCTACAACCCCGTGGAAGCCATGGAGGGAGCCATTTTGGTCATCTTGGGAGTAAAATAGGCACGGGTTTGGGACTAAACCACTCTGATGGACACATTGGAAATAGCTTTGCCAAGAGTGGGTTGGGGCTGGGGCTAGGGCTGACTCCTTTGGAACATTTGGGAAGTAGCAATAATGGCACAAGCAGTGATGTTGATGTGCCATTTGATGGAAAAACTGAGTCAAAAAATTCAAGTTGAATTTTATTTCCTTTGTTGTTTCAGTTGTGTCATTTGTCATATTCGTTAATGTACGAGTATGACCAATTTGCATTCTCTATTATTGTTGTTTCGTCATTGTCGTTGTCGTTGTCATCTGTTTCTTCTGTGTGATTTATGTGGCCTTTGTTCAATTTCTAGTTAATTATGGTTTTTATAAAATTTCCCATTTGTTCTTGTGTATTGTTTTTTTATGAAGTGTATAAAATCAATATCACAAATTTAATTCAACTAATTATCATATCACGATGTATTTGAGCATCCAAGTACTCCATAGAATAAATGAGTATATGACAAGAATGAATAGCAAATCAATGTGCAGAATTCTAAGCAAAATGTTCTTATAATCAAATTAGGGCAAGATTTTTATCGTTATTGCAGTCCAACGCTCCTTTGATATCTATCTTTGAAATTCCTTTTTCACAAACAAATTGATATGTTCAAATAATGGTCTTTCCAATATCAAAATAATTAAGGAAAATATAGATTTTTTGAATAAAGAAATAGAATAATAATTCCTAATGCTTTATGTTTATACTCAAAATCCAAAAGTCGGTGAAGTTACCAAAAAAATTATATTTGGCTTAATAGACAAAATAGGCCTGAGCTATCACCAAAAGGATGTAATGGTCCCTGAATTTTAAATTGTGATAATTAAGCCTAGCCTCTGATTCCCAATTTTGAGACAATTTAGCACATTCATCGGGTGGATGTAAGTCACATGAAATAAAAAATAAAATAAAAAAGAGGGTAAATAATTCCAAATTGATAGACAAAATAACACTCGAAATTTGACAAAAATGAACAAAATAGCCTTGAACTTTGAGGGAAAAAAGGACAAAATGGCCCCTGAAGGGACTAATATTGTTCCAAAATTGAGAATAAGATTAATTGTCCTAATTAAAAGTTCAAGGGTCATTTTGTCTACTAGATTTATGCCCGCTCTCAATCTTAATCTTAGATTTTAGTCTACTTTATTATGTATTTGCTCATATTATAAAAGAAGAGAAATTAGATATGTGATCTTTTAGATTTCAAAAGATCTTTAATTTTTTAGAAATGTACAAAATACATTGTTTGTACTATAAAAGAGAGGATGTAAGTAGTTCGGTAATTGTTGGTAAATAGAGTTTGATTTTGTAATTATTAGAAAAAAAAACACAAGCATATTTGTTTAATGACAAGTATATTTATTAGAACTATAGATAAATAAATCATAAAAACAGAGTGGGGACAATTATTTTGGTGTCTTGACGATGCTTCTCGGGTTGGCCACAATCTCAGCCATCTCTATCAGCCTTCCCCCGTAATGGAGCAACAAATGACTTGTTTCCAAGTATATTTAGGGCCTGGACTTTGAATCTCTTTAAGCATTCGAAGCAGAACTAATAGACTGAAACTTTTTAAACTGATAGGTAGCACTGCATAAATGACAGCACCAAGGTTCCATTAAGTGAAAACTCCACCTATGTAGGAGGAAAATGAAAAGAAAAAAAAAATCACAATCAAATTTAAAGGCTACAAAATACCCAGGAAATTGCTTCTAGGTTACCAAAAGATGCAACACTATCTGCACACAACAAAGAATTATAATTTATCCATTCAAACTAAGAAATGTTTTGGACCTTCATACCATGTAGCATAGGAAACTTCGAGTCCACCAAAAAGAATGTTTTTGGTAACCAAATGAAAGACAACACTGACTCAAAACTTGTAATAAACCCATAACACATGAGTAACAGTTAAATAGCAAGTGTGAATAAGAATTGCTCACCTTGAGGCATAAAAATGCAGAGTAACTAAAACAAAAAAAGAGACCATGACCACATATATGGCAATGAAATGAAAGCAACTACACTCATATTAAACATTGACAATCAGAATTACAGATACAAATGAAAGTAACAATAGTTTTAATTTTCCTAACTTTCAAAAACAAAACAAAATTTAACATCTTATCCTCTGTGACAACTATTATGCTTGGTTTTTATCTTCAAGAATTCCCTTAAGTTATTTAGGTTCTTTTCTGAGTTCAATTGGAAGAACCATGCCAAATAAAGATTCTTAACAACTTTAAAACCATCTCCAAAGCTTACAGATGCGAGACATGAAACCATGCTTGAGTTTAACCAAAATCTAATCCATGTTCAATGGGTAACTTGGACGTACCTATTGTGTGCCCAAAGTTGTGTCTTCCCTCATCCTGGTTTGAACATGCTAGAACAATCAAACTGCATTACAGAATAGCAGCACCTACTGCCCTAAGGCGAAACGAAGAAGGCTAGAACAATAATTAGGACAATTAAAAGTAGAAGAATCTTGCTCTTGTATCATGATTAATTTGAACACTGAGATGCTTGCTCCCTTCACGATGACCTAAGCCTTGGTATTATTAGCCCCTAGAACCATAGATCAAAGCAGTTAGAATCCTTGAATTGAATAAGAAAAAGGTAAATTTACAGAATCATAGATTAAGACAAAGATAATAATTCGATTTTCTGAAACATGTTTTTTTTATTCTCACACTGACTTATGATTATTTAGTTTAGCAGCTAAACAACAAAAACCAACTGAATTCTCATCAATTTTGGTGAAACTTTACAAAAAGATCTTTTCTTTTCTCATGCTTTCTCGTAAACCGAAAGGAATTGTACATATCAAATTGTTTGAAAAAAATCATATCAGGCTACTTTAAGACTAAAGATGATAATTACCTCAACTTCGCTTCCATTTGGAAACTTTTACCAAGAGGGTATCAACTAAAGAAGGTGTTGACCAACACAAATAAGCCATTCCATCTCTCATGTCTAACATTGCTTTCTTCTCCTCAAGTATAGTCTCTAATCTACACAATTGCCCAAATATAGTGACTATAGATGGTATATTACAAATTTAATGAGTTATCTAAAAGAAAAAAAATCAATTGAACTAGGAGAAGAACCTTAGAGAAGTTCATAAATTCAGAGGTTATAGATGGTATATTACAAAATTAAAAGAGTCCTCCAAAAGAACAAAATCAATTGAATTGGGAGAAAAACCTTATAGAAGTTCATAATCAGAGACAAACCATACCACAGAATTTGGTAATGGCATTTGAAATAGCCAAAGCTGTGCATAATGCTTTTGCTAACCCAGACATGTCGTCACCAAGCAACAAGTTTGCAAACCTTTTTCTTCATCATATCAATTCCTACTCAAATAGTTGACATTTTTTTTTTATTAATCAAAAAAGAAAGAATGAATGGGGATGAGTAACATGAAGAGAGTCAAGAGTCTGGTATGCACTTAATCATGTTAAGGACAGTTCTTTCATCTTATCCAACTAAACTCTTTTAGGTCCATCTCTTGCAACAATGAACCGGACCCTCACATTTGATTGAAAAATGAGAAGATTAAACTCAAAATATGGTCGTACCTGAACTAACCATCACTTATCTTATCCCTTCATATCTTAATATGTTTGCTATTGGTTTTTCGTTAATAATCTTCTTTATTTGAGACACTCACATAAATTGGGAAGGCCATAAATCTATTATAGCTTAGTTTTTTCGGCGGATTTTGAATTGGCTGAATGCAAAAGAATGGAACGATTATTAAACGAACTGGATACAATCATCTGCACATTAAAAGTTGCATTGAAATACTTAGAATTAACTATGAAAGATAAGAGAGACTTCCTTCATCATACATTACCAAAACAATTAGCTTTAGAAATTTGTTAATCACATGAAAATAGGCACAATCATATATTGGAAGATTGGCAACTAAAATAAGCATATCTAATGTTATTGCTAAATAGTTAAAAGGATTTATCACGCAATTTACACCTACTTTTGCAACATTAAAGCTTAAACCAACTCACTGATCCCAGGTCCAATCACTGCTATATTGATCCTATACACAATATCACTCCACTGTAAACCTTGCGAAATTCTTGCCCGTCATGCTGCATTTAAAAATTCATGTTAAGTAGTGAATAATCTTAAGAAACCCCAAAGAGAAAATAGTCCAAATCCTACCATCTAACATAAAAAACAGTAAATACTTCAATTAGAATGAAACCCATGATTTAATTTGAACAATAATTAAAAAAAATTACCTGAGAAATCAAGTTCTTGCCTAAATCTTGGCAGTCTGCGGTCCATGAAAGCTGGTAATAGCCCAGAACCTTCCTTCCTCTCCGGTAGCAAGAACACACGCCTTTTGATCAGAAAGGAAGGAAGAGATGGAGAGAGAACTGGACGAAGAGGAAAAAATGGGAAAGGAAAAAGAAAACAAAGACCAAAAACGGTGAAAATACAGAGGAAGACAAAAGACCTGCCCATCTCATCTCTTCCCAACACCAATGGCATTGAAGGTTAGAGCCCGTAACGCTCGACGTTGGTGGTGCGGGGCATGATGAGGGAGGAGAAATCCCTAATCTTTCAAGATCTTTCGAACCATTTTTTTCCCTTCTTCCCCTGATTCTCCCTTCTCTCTATCAAATCGGCGGCGGCAATAATCACTGGGTTTTCTTCCTCTTTCCCTCCACCTCCTTCCTTCCTCCCTCTTCCTCTCCTTTCTATTCCTCTCCCCGATTTCCCTTCCATATCTTTGGTCTCTCTTTCTCCAGAATTTTCCAACAAATCAACATAAAACGACGCCGTTTACCCAAAAAGTTAAAAAAATATTGATGAGTTGTCGTCAGCCCAAATGGCCCACATGGCCCGGGCTTTGGCTGACATGTGGGTCGGGCCACGCGTCAGCCCAAGAAGGGGGAGGGGATTACATTGAAAGATTTAGTTTTGATTTGATAAAAGTTTGAGCCTCATTTTGTCCATTAAGCCATTTTTTATTTCACCCAATACTACCCAAGTGATTATATCCTTACACATGAAGAAGATAAGGAAAAAAAACTTCTTAATACATTTGAGTATTTGACCAATGATAATTGTGTTATACTATAAGGAAAGGAATGGAATGGATAATCATGTTTTAAAAGTTTGATTATAGATCAAATCATATATCTTTAATTTTTTTTCGTGTCAAATTTAATATATATATATATATAGTTATTATTAATATTAATTAATAATAATATTATAAATAGCATAAGAATGGATAATCATATCTTTAACTTTCGCCAAAAAAAATATATACAGTTCGAAAGAAAAAACAGCATATGCTAGTTTAAATAGAAAAAGAAAAATACACGTCGGCAGCAGGACTTGAACCTGCGCGGGTGAAACCCAACAGATTTCAAGTCTGTCTCCTTAACCACTCGGACATACCAACTTTAATGTTTGTTTCAACATATGCAACAAATATATTATCACTTCAAACCAAGTAATAATAATACCAAACTAGTTCTTACTTCTTATATTACGTACTAACCCCAAATTGTTTAATTGTATATGGATTGATTCTCAATTTTTTATTTAAATGAGTCAATATTGTAAATTTATTCTTTTAGAAGGGTCAAAAATCTCAAATTTTTCATATGATGGGGTTAGTTTATAAATGGCTTAACCCAAATTAGCCCATTAATTATCCATTTTGGGACAAGTTGGTCTCTTTTCTTTTCTTTTCTTTTTTTTGACAAATAAATCCAATAACTTGTAAAAACGAACCAAGTTATCCCTCAACTGACGGACCATTTAGCGTAAGTCCATTTTCTTTGTTATTTTTTCTCACCTCCACAATCAGTAGATCTGGCATCCCTCAGAAAGTAACATATCAGAAATTCAGCCCGTTCCAACGCCAAATAAGACCGCACCTTCCAGTCAAAGTTTTAAATTTGACCCGAGATCTGAAATTTTCTGATTGTTTGGTTTTCTCACCTCCCTGACCATCTAATCCTTCTTGTCGAGATCCTTCAAACGCCGCTAGAATCGCCTTAATCGGAAGTCGAACACGCCTTCAAAATGGACGGATGTTAAGCGGTCCATCAGAAAATGGCTAACTTTGCTCGTTTTTACAAGTTATGTGATTTATTTATTCTAAAGAAAAAAAGAAAAGAAAAGGGCCAACTTGTCTCAAAATGGATAATTAAGGGGATAATTTAGATATTAAGCCATTTAATTTTTTTTTTTTGAGATAAAGATATTAAGCCATTTATAATTTTACCTTAAATTGATATATATATTGATAAGGGGATTAAAAAAAATTTTTTTTTGAGATAAGAATCATTTTTCATTTCTTGAAGAGACGTTAATTTATGAGTCAACAAATCCAGTGAAATCTCATTACAATTCAAATAAATCTCTACTATACCATAAATAAACTACCTACCTACCAAATAAACAAACAAATTACAAACAAACTTACATCACGTGAGAGTTGAACCAAAAACCTCATGGTCTGGGTAGGCTGGAACTAAAAATCCAGTACTCTACCACCAGACCAAATACCTGATGGCAAGGGGATTAAAATTTTAGTGGGTCAATTGACCCACTAGGCCACTACTCACCATGTGGCTACGCCACTGTCACAATTCTCATGCTTAGATATTGTGTGGGTATACTACTTTCACGTACAAATCATCATATAATCTTTTTTTTTTGCATCAATCATCATATAATCTCATCCACCCCACCCCAATTACACTCAGAACATATGCAATACGCGTTGCTTTAACTTTACAATTGATTGATGCCAATGAGGAAGATGATAATGAGGATTGTTAGAAACCCAACCAGCTTTATTATCTTCTAAAGCCATGATTTAAAACCCAATTTAATCACCCTTTTCAATCCTGAATTGCCATTGTTGCCCATTGTAGAAAAACAAAAGCGTAATTAAGAATATTTATACATGTTCAGTCGGACCATCTGTTGAAGATGCTAACCCAAAGATGTCCATCTAAAATCTTCATGTGAGTAACATTATTTTAGTAAATTAGGGCCACGAAGTAGGTAATTGCTCTTGGTTACATGAATTCCCCACATGGGAAAAAGATCCCTTTTAACAAATTTGAGATCACAATGTTCAGATGTTCAAACCAATTGCTAAGAGACTTTGAAATGGAGTGCGAAAAAAGCCAATGATACGGGACAAAAATGAGTCTAAAGTTCTACCTCTCATCAATGATTAATAGATTCCAGAAGGTTGGACTGGGAGAAGAGTGAAAAGAAAACCGCGCGACCTAGTAAGAAATCGAGTCGTATCTTATCGCATCGATAGATTTTCTTCCATTTCCCTTGGAAAGGGAGAAGAAGAACTTTGAACAAGAGCAAGTATTCAACTGGCATTTGGCTACCACGCTATTTAACTTCAATACCCACTCTGGATAGAACAAATCGCTCGCGCTAATGAAAAAAAATGGCTTTTGGCCTGCTATGGCCACACGCCATCATGGAATCAACACTGATTTCTGACCAATGGATACTATTTTAAAAATGCGAAAAGGAGAAAATGAAGATAGGTCACGCGAGAGTGTGAGGCGCAGACAGAAATCGGAGAAGAAAACCACACGACCTAGCTTTTGAGTGTTAATAAAGTTTTCTCCTACGTTTGAAAATTAAGATTACTCGCGATCAATCTAAAAAACAATTTCACTCGCACACACCAAATAGCACTAGTTTGACTGTTGACAGTTGACACCATCCTCGCTCCTATATATAGAGGGTCAGCATATTACTTGGGCAACTCATTAAAGCAGAACTCTCAACTACTACTGCTTTAGCCATGGCTATAATATTCTCAAAGATACTTAGCCAAACAGATGTTACCAGGAGATGTTCTGTTCCGATGAAGAATTTCAAGATGAGGAGTTTCCCGAAATCACCATTTGTTGTCGAAGATGATAGCAGCTGTCTGTGGCGCCTTTGCTGCTATATACGTAGCAAAAATCACCCAAAACCTGCTCTTGTCAGTGGCTGGGTTCCATTTGTTAAGAGTATGAAGCTTCGTGTTGGTGACAGAGTGATGATCTATGGACAGCAAGATGAAACAGGCTCGATGCGTTATAAGATTAAAGTGCAGAAACAAACCTGCCCTTCTAAAGTCCGCTGGTCTCACACTAGGAAGAACCATGATAGAATGAAGGTTTCACCCAGCCAAAGTGACAATGAATCAACACAAACAACCATCCAGCCTTCTGGGTATCTTCTTCCTTATGCCCTGAACCATGGCCAAGGCAGAACCACCACTATAACAAGCTCCCACACTAACAAAGAGCAAACACCAACCAGACACGGCACCTCCCAAGGTATAGCATGCCACATGACTGAAGGGCCTAGTCCGAGCTTGAGTCTGGAATCGACTCAAAAAGCAACCATGACAGGAAGAACCGCAGCTGCAACAAGCTCCAGCACTGACAAGAAGCACATGACAACCCCCCACAGCAGTTGTCCAAACATGGCATTGTACAAGACTGAAATTCCTAGTCCAGACTTGAATTTGGAGTTGACCCTGAAACCAACCTTGACAAGGTGCCAACAGCATGCTTCTAAGCAAAAGACAATCCCCAAAACCATAGACTTCTTAGCTGGTTTTTTATAGGGCTTGAAAGCATGGTGAGATGTTAGAATTTAGGAGAGAAAGGACTAGCAAGACTTTCCGAGCCTTGATGAAGTGCGAATGTGAGGGATACCTTAGGTTGAGATTAAACCCCCTTTTTTATGCAAACAATGTATCCTCAGAGGATGCAATAGCAACTGATTCCTCTATTAACCTAGAGGAAATATAAAACACTACAAGTGCTTGTATTCTCCTAGGTGTAAATTACCTATTAATGCTTGCAATTTTCTCCTAGGATGTAAACTATTAGTAACTAGTCCTAATTTTGTATGAAAATATTCAGTCCAAGATTTTGTCAAGCAAATGTTTGGTGTGATTAACTATGGTGAGTTGCACTTTGCCACTTTTGGTTAGATTTCCTCTAGGGGGATTCATAAATGTTGACACTAACCTCAAATTGAGGCCATGAACTTTAAAGAGTTTCAATCAAGGTCCTAAACAAGAACAGACACACACACACACACAAGGACAACTGGGGGAACAATCATAATTAAGCAGTAGCAAGAAATGGACATCAAGATATACCACAGACTGAGTGGTTTTCACATTTTAACTTGATTATTTCGAAGGGTGGTCAATTGAGGATATCACCCATACAAAGAAAAATACATCCCTACAGAACAAATACATATATGCATTTTTGAATGAGATTGTCCAAATATTACTTTGACTCGAGGGAAAATTTTACAAAGATATAAAAAGAACTACCAATGCTTCATGAATCATGTCCATCAACAAGAACATAATCTTGAGATACAGATATATTTAGTATGATGACAGACCAATTTCGAACAAAAACGGAGAAGAAGAGAAAAGAATGAAAGACAAATCAGATGGCATTAATGCTGAGACCTACAAATGCTCATGTAAAATGATGTAAACTACCTAAGATGCCCAAATTCCAAAACAAATGAGGCAACGATAAAGTGATAAGGATAAAACTGAAAACTATAATCTAAATGTAAGGATAGGTGCGTTAAAATAGCAGCTTCACAGTGCAAAACCAATTAATGACAAACAGAATATCGAACTCCCAAGAAATGAAAAAAATTTTAAAGAAGTTATTAATTAACATCAAAGGTTAAATAGCCAATAGCAGGAAGAAGGAAGCATTCATACGAATCATATCTCTATAATCACAAAAAAAACTAATGTACATAATTTACACACATAACTCTCTTCAAACTGTAAGTGCAGCAGTGGCAACGCAGTAGAATAGAGGCAAAGACAGATGTAGACATAACATTGAAAGAATTACAACATACCGATAAGAAATTTAAAATGATAATAATAGTAATCAATGCAACCATCAGATAGAGAAGCACCACTAGAAGATCTTGCTATACTGGCTAGAGAGTGAATCCCTGAGATTAGAATAAAGGCCATACAGTGAATACTGCCGAAGATTCTCCACTTCGTACCATGAGTTGAGGGCAGAAAGGTGCTTATCTGTCCCAGAAAATGCTAGCTGTATCCCAAGACTGCAATCAACAGACCCTCCATGGTTTTTGCAGCTGTTTGTTCTGATTGCACAGTCTTGCTTGTTGAGGCAGACAAAACTTGATTGTCCCGAACATTTAGCACAACCATCCCTTTTCCAATACAAGTTTTGCAGCCTACCTTTCTTAAATTCAAGCACCTGCATCAAAGACAATATCATGAGTGAAGCTTTCTTAAAAAAAAAAAAATAAATAATGAAACAGATCCTGGCTAATCACTTACAAGAGTGAAGCTTGTTACAGTGAAAGAACTGTTTGAGACAAAAGCAGGCAGGGACCTAGCTGCATATTTCCGGCCAGCAAATGCAACCATATACCCACCAACTTGATCCTGAAAACATCAAGGCCCACAGAAATTATAATTCATATCAATGTGACAGAATCACGAATATATATACATAACTTCCCGTTATAGAGAGAAAACTTGGAATTGCTAGTTTGGCTTGTCAGCACTAAATGTGACAATGTGGGCAGTCAGCACTGTTAGGTTGTCACTTTTACTACTTGAATTTTACTCCTAGCAGCAAAGGGAACTTTCCAAAGCACAATGTGTGATTTTACTTCCATTAAAAAGAGCATATTAAAACCAGTACTACGATAGAATCATTTTCTATTCTTAGTCTCAGATTTTATATTCCATCATTTCCTTTTGCGCAAAATGCAGCAACAAAACGGACCTTCAAAATTAAAATAATTAGCAATTTACATTAATTCAAATCCAAGGATCCTCAGATCTACTCATTCCAGAAATTCCACAATTAACAAATTATAGAAATCATTAAGCAAAATGAATACAAAAGGAGAATTGGAGGGGCTTACCGGAGAGAAAGAGGAGGTGTTTATGGTGAGGAGGGAGATCTCATCAACTTTGGGTCTAAAAACAGCAACACGAGAGTTGGAGTTCGATAGAGAGAGCCGGCGATCGCAAGGAGACAACTGAAGCGTGCTATTGAAGAAGAACGATTGCCTTGACGAGAACGCGATCCCGAAGGAGAACCCATCCGATATCTGAACTTTCGTGTCCGAACACGGCTGATACGCACGATTAGTGTCGCCGCTCGATTCCACCAGAAGTAGTCGCGTCGCCGCCGTCATCAGAACAAGTAGAAAATAAACCGCCGGTTTCGCCATTTTTTTATTTTTATTTATTTTTTGTTTCTGCAGGCCTGGTGGATGTGAGCTGGTTGAGGAAAGAGGAAGAAGAAGATCAAATTAGAGAGAAGAGAATAATAAAAAAAAAAAATTCACGAAGAAGCTTGCAAATGGAAATGGGCTGCATTTTGGCCCATATTGTATTAGAAAGGCGGCCCTTTTTCCTTTATTAATATTGGGCTAAGCAATTAGTAAGTCATTCGGGCCTCTTTAATATTGGAGTGACTGTGAGATTAGCAATTGTAGTTATGAGACCAAATCATTGGAAAGCAAGGAGAGGTCGGTATTAAACCCTTTAATTTCACTCCGATACTTAACTCAAGTCTTAAAGTCGTGACAATGGAAGAAAGAAAGTTTGACTAAGTTTATTTTGGTAATTGTTGGGTTATATTTTTTTTTTTGAAAATCTTTATTCAATAAAAGAAAAGCAAGAGAAAATTTGCTCATACAAAAACCAGGATCAAGAGTCCCGAACTCCCGATAGAGAAGAAAAACATAGGAAAATATAAAATAGAAAAAAAGCAACCAAAAGAACAGGAAAAAAAAAGCCACACTCTAGACAAACAACCGTAACTAACACATACAAACAGGAGCCTTAAGTCAGTGCAGTCCTTGCTTACTTCAAATACTCCTTATGCTAAATAGGTCTATGCATCCAATAAGAACTCTACTTTCTCCAAGATGATTCCAATGACGATCCAGTTTTTACTAAGCACTCTAAACATAAAAAAAAGACCGAAATCTCAACAACCAAAATCTTCCCTTTGCAGTCAATTTCACCATTCCACACGTTGATAAACAACAATAAAGAAAGAAATCTCAACGTTGCTCTTCTGCTTCCATATCCATCAACCTTTGGACTATTTTTTCCCTGCTATCTCTAAACTCAATACCAAGCATTTTACTAATTTTGAAAGTTTCCTATGCTTCCTTCAAAAGCACCATATTTCGATGATTTATTTCCTCATTCGAAATTGACACATCTGAATTCAGTTCTTCTTGAAATTTTTCTTTATAAATTAGCTTCATAACCCCCTTTTTACCTCTTTTCTTTTTCCATTTCTCTAAACCTCTGTTCTTCACTGATTGCTCCTCGACTAACCTAATACCTTTGTTTCCTCTCCTCCTTTTCATCTTATTAAGCCTATATTCACTCACAATTGGGCTAGACTCATCCATTTCCATTTCCTCATCCAAACTATTATAAGCACTGCGTGATTCTTCATTTTCATAGCCAGTATCAACATCAAAGGCACTAGGCCCATTCTCCAAGTTAGTAACATCAAGCCCAATGAAGTCTAATAACTGCCCACTCTGTATATTCCCATTTTCTTCCAACACTGCCAGCTGTAAATCATTCTCTTTTTCCACGATATTCAACTCCATGCTTAACATAACCATTTCTTCCTCCTCTATTTGAAAACCGACATGCTCATTAAATTCTTCACTTTCCAAAGCCATGCTCTTCTCATGCACCAATTCAATTGAATGATCCGTTGTAATCTTTTCGTTGCCCGATGCATTTGTGCCTTTATCGAAAATCAAAACATCACCGGAAATATTGTCGGATTTCCTTTCAGATTCTGCAACCATGATCAAGTTCTCTTCACCGGCTGCCGAAGTTTCTATGGACACCGGGATACGGAATTGGATACCCATCGACTTACCAGCTATCAAATTAGAAATGCAAGATTTACTGGTTACCAGAACTTGCATTCTTGCAACTTCAAAAGATTTCTTCAACTTTGTGCTCTCATCAATCATAACAAACTTACCCAAATTATTACCGATAGAAGAGAAAAAATTTTCATGCCAATTATACTTAACGGAGATAAAAGGTGAGGGTGATAAAATACATGTTTGGTGCATACAGAGGCGATGAGGTAAAAAGGAAATTATGATCATCAACAACGTAATAATTTTTCTTTTTGTTGAAAAAAAAGTTTAGGTGAGGGGAGGCTGCCCCAGTCCAGAGTCAGGGTATGTCATAAGTCTCGGAGAGGGCTTACAGTGGTACTTATAGATCACCCACCAACGAGGACCATTGGCACGACTCGAACCCCAAACCTTATAAGCAGAGGTCCGAAGTCTTACCAACTTAACCAACCTCAATTGGCAACGTCATAATATTTTATATACATTTGATTTTTATGTATTGACAAAAAATAAAAATTCATGTTAGAGTTTATATTTAGTACATGATAGTAACATTTTCCATGTCAACTTATATGTTATAGTATATCAAACTACTAAGATTTTTTCCCCTTGTATATAGCATAATTATAATAATAAAATAGTTAATATGATGTTTACACATTGCCCATGTACACTTATAGTACTTATTATCTCAAAGATAAATAAAAAAGGAATAGACTAATAAAAAAAATTCAAGTGAAGGTATCAAATTGTAAATATAAATATGTGTTCAATATAATCAAAGATACTGCATATTATTTGAAATACCCAATAAAATTACTAAATGCCCCTTTTCCAGATCTATGAGGAGGCTCGATTTGAACTTTTTTGTCATTTTCTGTCTTTTCTCACTTGGTTAATTACAAAATAATACTATTAATGTTAACATTATTGCTTCAATGAATTTACTATTTGATCCCATGTTTGGATTAATGAGAGGCTAGATTATTAAATATTTTAATCTTTTTCCATTGATCAAATTACTTTAAGCCCTCAATTAGTTTCTCACCATTCCTTTCTCCTCCAGCCTTTTTTTTTGTAATTGCAAGGGTTTTTAATCAGTTGAATGTGAAAGCATTTATTGATCATAAAATCATGTATTATTTATTTACTAAGAAGGCCCTCAATTAGTTTCTCAGCATTTCTTTTTCCTCCGCTTTCTTTTTAATTACAAGGGTTTTTAACCACTTCAATGTAAACACATTTATTGACCATAAAATCATGTACTATTATTTATTCACTTCATCAAACCTTTTGATTAGTTTAAAGCTCGCTAAATCTGGTAAAAAAAAAACAGAGTTTATTTGTATTCCTCGGAAACCCCCATCCACATCACCATTGGCCTACTATTGGTCAAACCACCTGAGCGCTAGATCCCATGTGAGTCTGATCATTGAGCCATGTTTCATAGAAATACATGCCACTCAACCAAAGAAAGATGATGGAGAGTTGGCCGAACATGTACTAAATATTTTGCGAGAGAACTCCTCCAAATCACCAGTATGGCTATCGAAATCGTGTTAATCGGCATGCAGGTTTCAGATCCAAGTGGTAGTATCGAGTCCTTTATCTATATTGTTCTTGAGAAATGACACGGCCTAACCCATTCCTCGAAAGAAGTTTTAACGGGATCCTTATCTACCAAAATCGTAATCATGTTTTAAATTTAAAACCATATTCCTTTATAGAGTTTTCAATAAATTTTTCTAAAATAAATTCAATTGATGATTTTCTATTTGCTAATAATCTTTTACTTCTTTTCACCAAATTTTGTTTTACTTCACTAGATAACAACAACAAAGAAAAACTTAATGTAAAATACTTTCTTAAAAAATAAAAAAAGAAAATACGCCTGACGCGTCAACGCCGGCTATTCACCTTGTTTGCATTAATGAAAATAGTTAACTTAACATGATAGGGATATATATGGAATGGAAGTTGGTCCAATGAAAACTGTCAACATATCCAATTGGTGTCTCAAACCTACAAGACTAGCTGACCTCAACTTGACTAGTAAAAACTCAACTACCCAAGTAGTACCCGCACTCCATTCGAATTATTGATAATTTTAATTAATTAGTAAAAAAAATATATTAGTAAGTGCATGTTTAGCCTAATTTATTTAATTTACAGTTTATTTATTTGAAAAAAAAATTAAGCTGGCCAACTAAGAAATTAAGGTTTTCAAATCACTTTTTAAGTTATTTTTAAACTAAAAAGTAAAAAATCAGAAATCCAAATTGATGGTTTTTTAGAAGCAATTTTCCTAGGCACTTATGTCAATAAATAACCTAGGCCAAACATCTTATAGTTTCACGTTCACTCACGTAGTTGTGCCACTTTATTGTAATTGTGCCATGTATATTCAAATTTTTTGATCACTCCTATAAATCTAATTCCTAAAATCATTTTGCTGTTTTCTTATATTTTAGAGTTTGAAATTGAGATCCTATATATCATATCAATCCTTTCTTGTCTTCGATTTTTTTATACTTGAATGATTTTAATTAATTTAGAAGAAAAATAATGTACAAGTACAGCCTTTCCATTTAATTTTTATATCGTTTTAAAAAGTCTAATTTTCAACTCCCATATATAGCTAGTTACATTTATAATACCGCCGAAACCTCCATGCAAGTGGTTGTATATATATAGTTGACATTTGAAATTTGATCCTAACATTTCTCGTGAAAGGAGAGGGATATGTCATATGAAGTTTTCTCGTGAAGAATAAGTGATAAAGTCTTTACGAACTTTATTATTTTTCTTCCCTCCCTCAAGTTAAGTAGTCTTAGACACAAAAATTTAAAAATATTGAAATGGATGCACACCCCAACCCCAAATCATCGCCTTCAATATATAATCACTTGCCTTATATTTGCAAAATGATCATTTTATATTGTCATTAATAGTGAGAGAGGTGGAGTGTTTGGGGGAGAAATACCACCATTTTTTTAAAACAAGTCAAGCCGGACCGGATCAGATCGGCTCATTATGAAGTAAACTCTTTTAATAATATTGATTTTCTCCATTCATCACATAAAAAAAATGATCTTCTCCATTCACAAACTCAAACTTAAAAGCACCAAACTAAGAGTGAGTGAATGCCTCAATACGAGTCCTTGTCCAAGTGACTAAGGTACATATCAAAGCAAGAGTTACCGTATCATCTCTAATGAATATATTCAATTTTCTATTCTAATATTGTAATATAATAATCTCTACTTGAAAAAAAAAAGACCTCAATTCATTTTATTTTCCTATATATTTATATTTTATCATATAATACAGATTGATTCATTATCCTCGAATTTCATATGTATGTTCTTTACTTAAAATCAAAACTATCGCCAAAATACCTAACATCTGAAGATAATAGAGATTAGAGAGTAGTATATATAAGTTATGAAAACAATGAACTAAAAAATTCCATAAACGGATCATGAAGGCAATAATATGCTAACCGTACCGGCGAAAACTGTTGTGTATTCAACATTAAATTTTCAACAATTTGCCAGGTGTCAACTGTCAAGCAATGATTCATGCTAAAAGTACTGGATACAGAATCAAACCCACTCGGAGTCCGATGCCAGCCAAATCCAGAGAATTAGTGATACAACTTGAATATAGGAGTTAGCGGCCACTAACACCCCACGCCCACCGGGCGGTTAGATAATAGCATTAGCAGCTCATCTTCGTTATGTTTTTTTGACATTCAAACTTCATAAACCAGACAAATGATTAAACTAGGCCAATGATCCCATGATAAATATTGATATTGATACATCTATATGGTAGGTGACAAGTAATATGCCAACAACTTCCCTTTTCAATATCTTAGCTGCTATTAAACTGAAAATGGGAGTATTGACAGTACTTTAATTGACTCCCAAACAAAGGTAGACCAAATTTGAAGAAACAAATTTATGAATCAATTGAATTTTGGGTTTGGCTTACTTAAAAAAAATGAAGTACTAGATTGAACTCGACAACCAAATCTACAAACTAAAAGTAGAAAAGTTCAATACCCTATAACAAATTGGGCAAGTTAGTACTTAATAGAAATAAATATAACTTTTTATTGTCAACAATTGCGTGCCTAACATAACATAAAACGTTGAATTCTAAATTTTAGTAGTGACCAAAATATTCAAACTTTTTTAGTACGAAATCTTATGTATTTGATAGCCACGTTAAATCTCGACTAATTTGAGATCGATTTGTTTCGTATTCTAATTAGGAGAAAGCTCACCCATCGTCTATTTTCTCCATTCACGAAATTCGAAATCGAGACCTTATTATTAATTAAAATTTAAAAATACTAAGCTCCTTTGAATAACAATTGGCAGTGCATGGAAAGTGCTCCGCAAGCTGACTAAAGTGAAAAACAGAAAGGGAAAAAGGATTTTAAATGAAGAGTTTAAGATAAGATTTATACTACTAATTTTAATTAGTATAGTTGAAACAAGACGTTAACTCAAATCAAACAAACGTAAACCAAAAGGATATTAATAGTACTAATATATCTTAAAGTTTAAGAACCGTTGACTTCCAAAAACTTGCAGACAAAATACAAATAATGAAATAATAATCTTAAAACATAATGAATTCACATGTTTTTGCCACACCTCTCTCATTTTGTTTACTTAAACAACAAAAAATACAAATACATCTTCCCTTAATTAAAACTCGACCCAATTGTCTTTCCCTTCTCTCTCTCATGTTACCGTTGACTTTTTAGAGTTTGAAAACGCTCCCCCAAATAACCATTTCCTTTTTGGCCCACAAGCCACAGCAATGGCTGACCAAACCCCTTTTTTGATCTCAAAATTCTTCTTCTTCCTTCATTTTTCTTCCAGGAAATGAACACCACATCAGATTCTGGGGGATTCCTTGGCTCCAACAACATCGGCGGTTTCGGCTATGGCATCGGAGTTTCCGTCGGAATCCTCCTTCTCATCACGACAATCACATTGGCTTCTTACTTCTGCACCAGAAGCAATACTCAACAACCCCACGGCGGCGGCGCCCGTTCGAGGGCAAGACGAGAGGCGGCGACGACGATTCATGATTCGGAAAACTTCGTTGTTGTCGATGTGGGTCTCGACGAAGAAACCATAAAGAGTTACCCGAAGTTGCTATACTCGGAGGCGAAGTTACAGAAGAAAGATTCAACGGCTAGTTGCTGTTCGATTTGCTTGGCGGATTACAAAAGTAGCGATACGTTGAGGGTGTTGCCGGATTGCAACCATCTGTTCCATCTCAAGTGTGTTGACCCTTGGTTACGGCTGCACCCGACATGTCCGGTTTGCAGAACATCTCCAATCCCAACCCCCTTGTCGACTCCACTTGCCGAAGTGGTTCCTTTGTCTAGCCGGCAAGGTGGTTGATGATATGTCAAAAAGAATCTATTCTATCTTACTTACTTTCAACTTTGCTCCATTTTTCCCATCATTCAAGTCATTGTAAAATTTGTTACAACAATTCCATACAGAAACGAAAGAAATTTCCCTTTTTTGTTTTTGTTCTCCTCTTTCTGTTTGATTTTGGATTTCTATATTTCTATATATATATATATATACACAAAAGCAAATTAGTTCTGGGAATTCATTTACATAAAATTTAGGGCAAAAAATGATGGAATCAGAAAGAAATGTTGATCTCTGACAGGGGAAGAATTGAAGAAACAGGAACAGAGACCAAAGGGAGCTTAGTGGGATGTTGTTACTTGTTTCCTTAAATTGCTAATTAAGGAGAATCTTTAGTGAATATAAAAGGTTTATCAGTTCAATTCTGATCTCTTTTTGAGTTTTGAGATCTTAATAATATACTGCAACTATGACATTAATGAGCATGTGCAGCATACCATCAGTAGTTAGTCAGTAGGCACAGCAATGAAGATAATTAAGTCTCTCTTGCTTAATTTAAAGATTTTGAGGATGGGTTTGGCCTTTTGGGTAGGAGACCAACCAAATTCAATACTAAGTTTTAGAAATCTTGATCTTGACATCAAGAAAAGAAAAATTTTCAATCCAATGTTGGATCAATTTGCTAAAAAAACTAGTGTAATAACTGTGGAAATTGAGAAGCTTTCATTGAAGAATGCTAATAATGAAGAAACAGGGGAACAGGGAAATTGAAATCCAACAAATTTTGATTGTAGATTAGATTTCCAACTTAAATTTGTGGTACCCCACAACAATAAAAATTGAAGAGCATTGCTCATCTTTCTTCAATCTTCCCACTACTTACATTATACTCCTAATTGACACACCCACACCAGATCCATCCAATTGACATATATGTTGTTCTTTTTGCAAGTTGTTTGCACATGGATTCGTATTAAATGCAATCATTTTCTTACTAGCAACTCGTAAAAGACAAGACTTTACTCTATCAAGCCAATTCAAGATTGTGAGAAAGAAAAATGTGCACTGTTCATACAAATCAGTCCATATCATGTCATATATAATTGCATGCGAACATTTGACTCAATGATTAAAGACATGAATCTAACTCCATTTCAAGGCTCAATTTGAATATCTGATATCTCCGAGATCGGAAAAAGAAATCGGCCATACCATATCCTAAATGTTCCTTCACCTACAACATTAATACATTTTATCAAACATTCATATTGGAATATTGGATATCGGCTGGCACATTGATGGGTGACAACATTGCATAAGCTTTAATATAAATAATAAAGGGAAATAAAAATGGCCGAAAGGTCAAGTTATGATGGTAGAGTATAATAATACTAGTATTAGTATGAACTATTAGCAAAAAAAGAAAAAGTATTAGTATGAACTATGAAGTAAGAAACATCGCCAATCCCTTTAAAAAAAAAAGAAAAGGAAACATTGCCAATAAATTTTTTAAAAAATAGTATAAAAAAGAGGATGAAGGTGACTCTAGAGATTGTCCCTTTGCCAAGAGACTTTAAAAAAATGGGTAGGAAATCTAAATATCGTATCATAGTTAGTTGCATTTATAAATGATTTATTGTTCAAAAAGGCCCTTAAACTTACACAAAACGGTTAAATAAGCCCCTAAATTCTAATTGCAACCAAATAGACCCTGAACTCTTTAAAAAGGCCAAATAAGCCCTTTTTGGATGGCTAAATGCTGAAATAAGGACTAAACGTTTCAAGCTTTTCTCAAATAAGGATCAAAATACATAATTTCAACAAATTAAAACACATACTTAGCAATTTGCCAAAAAAAAAACATACTTAGCAAATTCTTACAAATTAGAGAATTCTTAAATTAAAACCAATGCTTCTCATGCGTACACGTTAAATTTGATAGAAAAATGATATTATCGTGCTAGTTAAAAATCAAACCCTATTAATCAAAATAAATTCATTAAACGTAATATGATATAAAATTATCGTGCGTTTTTTCAGTTTATATATATCTCACACACTAGTATTAACTTATATTGTATCCAATTTGTAAAAAAATATTAAGTATGTATTCTAATTTGTAGAAATTGTGTATTTTGATCCTTATTTGAGAAAATCTTGAAACGTTTAATCCTTATTTTAGCATTTAGCCATCAGAAAAGGACTTATTTGATCTTTTTAAAGAGTTCAGGGGCTTATTTGACTGCAATTAGAATTCAGGGGCTTATTTGCTCGTTTTGTGTAAGTTCAAGGGCCTTTTTGAGCAATAAGCCATTTATAAATACTTTTTTTGAGGTAGACTACTAGATTTTTCTTTTTTCTTTTTTTCTAATCTTTTTGTTCTTTCGAGTTTTTTTTTTTAGCTGGACAACATATAATTTGAAACTCTTTTTCATCTAAATAAAAATAAGATATGATAAATAACATATATCAAAATAAGGTAATTACTTATCGGTTGCAAATTATTGCTGCAAGTCGCAAGATATGACAAATCAGCAAAATTACATGGAAACGCAAGAAGGGAATTAGCAACTAAAATTTGCATGGTGCATGCCTTTTTTTCTGTTACATCATTAAAAGATATATGGTTTTTTTTTTCTTGAGATATTAAAAGATATATGGTTATTTTCATGTCATGGCAAGTGATTATGTAAATTTGATATTATTATTATTGTAATTAAAGAGAAAAAGTGACATTGCATTATTTTTAAAGATGTATAATAACCAAATTTTATTACAATCAAATAATTTTATATCTCTTTTTTTTTTCCTAAACTTTATATATGTCTAAACATCCAAGAAAAAAGGAAAAATACAAATAAAAAATAATAAAAAGAGCCGAGTGATTTTTTTTGGAACATTATACATTATATCTATTTCTCATAAAAAAAATTGAAATGAATGATTTGAACAAGTTTTAATTAAAGTCGTCGCCCTTAAAAGATTGCTAAAAAAAAGATTAGCTACTTTCTCGTGATTTGACTCTTGTTTACCATTTTACCTGAGTTTGCGAGGATAAATAAACGTGATTACTTTCTTGTGACGATTAAGGGAGGACATCAACTGATCTCCTTCTGATTCCAAGGCAATTGGTTGTAAGTGGATTTTAAGAAACGGAATCCAAATTGATTTGACCAACCTTTCAAGGCAAGAGGTTTTACCCAAAAGAAGGGATATTATTTTGATACTTATGCTCTTGTTGCAAGAAGTACATCCATTTGTGTACTTAGGGACGGAGCTAGGGGGCGGGGGGTGACGATCGGTTCATATATATCAATAAATAAGTAAAATTAATCATAGATTTGCCCCCCCCCCCCAATTAAAAACAAAAGTTTATATAGGAGTTTTTTTTAATTATTTTATTTTATATGTTAGATGGGTTTTGAAAAAAAAAAGTTTCCATCAATAACAGATTTAAATTTTATTACATATATTTATTTCTTATTTACATGAATCATGATAATCTCTTTTCTTCTCCTTTAATCGTTCTTTATTAATTCTTTAATCCAATCCTTTAATATTCTTTATGTTAATCTACAATAACTTTAGAAATAGCTTTTTCAACTATGAGTATCATCAAAACTAAACTTGGAAACAAGATGGAGGATGAATTTTTAGCGGATGCTTTATTGGTTTATATTGAAAAAGCACTCAGAAATTTGATAGAGAGAAGATTATTGATAACTTTTATGCTATAAAAAATCGCCAAGCTCAACTTAAATAACTGAGGATAATGTAACATCATTTTTCTTTAATTTATTATATTATTTTATTAATTTTTTAATTTATATTGTTACTTAGCGTTTCGCCCTCCCAAATTATAATTCCTGGCTCCATCCACTTACGGCTTTAGCTTCCATTCATGGTTTGTTTGTACATCAAATGGTTGTGATAACTGCATTTTTTAATGTAGACTTAAGAAAAGAAGCTTTATGGAGCAACCAAAAGGATTTATACTTTCTGGCAATGAGCATAAAGTTTGCAAATTAATTAAGTCTCTTTTTGGATTGATACAAGCTCCAAAGCAATAGCATGAAAGTTTGATTTTGCCATTTTGTCAAATGACTTTAAGCGCAATGGAGCATATAAGTGTATCTACTCAAAGTTCACCGATGATTATGGTGTCATCATATGTCTTTATGTTGATAATATGTTAATTCTCAATACCAATATGGTTGGTATTTATGTAATAAAGAAGTATCAAACTTCAGTTTTTAAGATGAAAGACTTAAATCAAGTTGATATATACTATTCTTGGTATAATAGTAAAGAGACATAAAGATGGTTTTGTGCTTAATCAAAGTCATTGAGAAATTGCTTGATAAGTTTAAACATCTTGATGTTAAAGAATGTGCAACTCTTTCTTATACTAGTTGCAAATTAATTGAAAATGATGAACGTATTGTTGCACAACTTGAATTTGCAAGTGCCTTTGGTAGCCTATATGCTATGCATTATGCTCGACCATATATAGCTTTTGATGTATGCAATTTGTCTAGATTTGCAAGTAAACCTGATGCTAATCATTGGAAAGCTATATAAGGTAATCATGAAAAGAAGATTGGAACTAGCAAAATAAAAGAAATCTTTATTGTTAAAACAAATATACATCCTTCAAAGATTGGATGTGTGACTTCACATGGTGAGGGTAATTTGGTTTCTTAAAGAAACAAATTAGATATATTACTATTATGTAATATATTGGTATAATCATAGTAGATTATACAAAAGTGTAGTATCATTCATTATTGAAAAGTCAATGGAAAGTCCTAATATATTAATTTTTAAAAAAACTTATTGACTTGGTATATTTATAAGGTATGATCAATTAGTATATGTTTTGATGGATATGATTAAGGAAATAGATTGGTTGATAGTAAATGAGTATAAGAGTATTGTGACCACAACCGCGTTACCAACTTTTCCTTTAATTATAAATGTTCAAAGCATATTATTAATATGCATAATTGTAAAGTTTGGAAATGAAAACGATACTTTAGAGATTAAATCTCAAGTCGAGGCAATTGTCGTAAAGAGGAAATAAAGTTAACTATAGTAGTACTACAAGTGAAATGGGATTGAAGTTTCTTATTATTAAACACCAACAATGGTAATCCAACTTTGAATTAGTAACTTTTTAAAAATAATTTCCAAACCATTGTATTTTTAAAATTAATTCCTATTCCCTTGTATTTCTTGCCACCTCCTCACCATATTATCGACACATCATATTTTCTAATTTTCCTTTTAAATCAATAATTAAAAAAATAACGTTAACCTAAGGCCTAAACAAATCACCGTTAATCCAAAATTCTTATCTCCATTGCCACCTACTTATTCTTTCTTGTTCTCTCCATCAATCTTCCCCTTGCACTTTGCCTTCCGCCAAATCTCCCAATTCAGATACTGGTCCATCCATTCCATCTATCCGATTTCGATTTTGTTATATTAATAAAATAATGGATCTCATTCAACGTTTGATTCTAAAAATTGTGCTTAGCCCTTGTTCATGAAAAAACGACTCCGCTGCAATGGATGGCACCAAATGTCCAAATCTCCCAATTCCAAATTCTTTCTACTATAGCGAATTTTAAATCACTCTTTTGAACTTTTTTTTAACACCAAACAAACCATGTTTTTCCCATTGGATCAAATATAGATTGGGAGATGGAGGCGAGGGGAGGTTTGCAATTATCATGGAAGATAAGATAATGCTTTAAGGACATGTCCTTTCTGCATCATTTTTGGAGGATTAATATTAGCCATATTCCTTGGGAGATGAATATCATGGCTGACTACATAGCCAAGTCAGGCGTTGGAAGGGGAAGAGAATATCTTCAAGTGTTTCAAAGTCGCTGGTGTTGTTAGGCTACTGACACACGTGGTTTGATTCTACAGATTGCTACTGCTCTTTTGGTTGCTCATCTTCATATTCCTTTATTGTGACTAATTAAATCATCAATTTTTAGGTTGAAATCTCAAAAAGGTCCCCCAACTTTTCCATAAATCTCAAACTTTAAAAAAGGTCAAATAAGAGCCCCAACTTTTTGGGAAGGCTCAAATATGTCCATATGTTAATACAAACGAAGTGTGAGTTACATCGTTGAAAAAAATTGCATGAACAAATGACATTTGGCTTTTATAATTTTGATTTTAGGAAATTAACTAACTTAAAATAAAAAACACAAAAACACAAAATAATTTTTAATTCATGATTAAAAATAAAAAATACATTAATTACGTTAAAACCTTAATTAACAGTAGGGTTAAATTTAATTATCTCCCTCTCAAATGTGAACGGTACTATAGCCTAAAATCGACAAAAATCACATCCATTATGGTCGAAATTTGAAGCGAAAATTGGAAATCAGTTTATAGAATGGACCTATTTGAGCATTCTCTAAAAGTTAGGACCCTTATTTGGTCTTTTTTAAAATTCGGGATCTTATTTGGGATTTATGGCAAAGTTGGGGGATCTATTTGAGATTTGAGCCCAATTTTTATGATTTGCTCTATGTAAGAAATTAGATCAAGATAAGACTAACTGACTAAGGAAGGCAATGGAGATAAAAAGACCGAGACTAATGGTGATTTACTAATGGTGATTTCTTTAAAGTATTTTAATTCGTTTATAAAAATTTAGAAAGAATGATGTGGCAATGATATCGTGAGGATGTGGCAAGAAATACAAGAGAATGAGAATTAATTTTAAAATTACAATGGTTTGAGAATTATTTTTAAAAATCACAATGGTTTGGTCAAAAACTTTATTTATTATCTATACTATATTAAAAAGTACGTTAACTTGTAAAACTTTTGAATTGCCCATTATATCCTTATTTTTCAAATATATTTCTTAGATGTCATTGCTTAAATTTTTATAGTTTTACTCAACTAAAAACTCTATTTTTATTTGATTAAATCTAATATCCTTGTAAGTACTATTTTATTTTTACCATTTTACTATTTTAATTAAAATACTTGTATAGTTTTACTCAACTAAAAACTCTATTTTATTTTTATCATTTTACTAATTTTAATAAAAAACTTAGATATATTATAATTTTTAAAATATATTTCTTAAATGACATTGTTTAAATTTTACAGTTTTTTTAGAAATAAACTTTTGCAGTTATTCTAACTAAAACTCTATTTTTATTTAATTAAATTCAATATTTTTATAAATATTTTATTTTTATCATTTTAATTTAAAAATTTTGGATACCAAATTATAACATAAACTAATAAAAGTATTATTATCAATTTTAAAAATTAAAATAAGTTGTGTAATCATTAATTATTTATCATTTTTTTAAACTAATTAAAAAGAATTTAAAGTTTTTAAAAATAAAAAGAAGAGTAACATGCCATTATTTCCTTTGACTTATAAAATTAGAGGACCCAATTGGGCGGGCTGGACAGGTTTCGGGGTCGGGTCATCTGGGTCCAGGTTAGATGAGTCAGGTAATTTTCTTGGGACATTCGAGTTTCGGCTCATCTGGTTTCATATCATCTGGATCTCGAGTCTGCTGGGTTTAGGGTTAGGTGGGTTCGGGTTTTGGCCTAAAGTCACTCGGGTTATGGGTCATTCGGCTTTTGGGTTTTTCGGTTCTAGGACTCGGATTAATTAGATTAGCCTTGAATTTTTTAGTGTTTAATTTTTAAATTTATTTAATATCTTTTTTTGGCGTTAAAATTTATTTAATATCTTTACTATTCGATTTATTTTACAATTCACTATTGGTGAAGTTTAGCAAATTGCATATACGAGGTTTGAAGAGTTGACATGTGTCACTTTATATATTAATTTCGAATATTAAATACATAATCAATTATGAAGTGGGGTATATGTTCAAATAAATATTAATTATATAATATCTAAATTTATTTCTTTTCTAATAGAAAAAATTGTCAAGAAATTACTAATTAATTATTATTATTATTTTTTCATTATGTAAAAAAACAAATTACTAATTGTAAATTTATCATAAATTATTCATATAACAGATTTAGTATCTATTCATATAATAATTGTTCATATAATGAAGTTTAGCAAATTTAATCAAAATTATAACAATGTGAATTTTATTGAATAAAACATAATTTTAGTTTATAATATTCTTGGATCATCCGGGTTAACTTCTCGGGTCATTCAGGTTACAGGTTTGTCTGGTCTGGATAGGACGGGTACGAGTCATTTGGATAGGACGGGTTTAGGTCGTTTGGATTAGATTTTGACAACTTTACTTATAATTAATTTCAATTATTATTTTAATTTTTTTTTAATTTAAACACGATGGGTCACGAGCAACGCACTTGGAAGTGAAGTCTAGTTTAAACAAAAAAATAGAAAATAGGGTTGCTTCAAGTTATAACGTCGTTAGCCTGAAAAAAAAATGCCTCTCCTTTTCATGTTCTTCTCCACCCCTTTTCAATCCCTCTCCTACGCTGATGCTTCTTGTATAATACGATTGGATATCCAATGACTTGGTATTAGTCAATTTGCCATGTCGGTCTCAATAGCTTTTCCCTTCAATTTTATTAGGAACCATTGATACTTGGATTTGAGAGATTTGCAAGAAACTCAGTTATATCAAACCATTTATGAACAATGGTTGTAATTATCAGATTTCTTCAACATGAATGAGGTACTAAAACCAGAATTCATTTTGATTTTAATTCACTGAGGTTTTTAACTAATTAATAACAAGTTAATAATTACATCTACAATAAAGAATTGATTAATTCTTCTCCTTTGAACCAATGAGTGATTAACTCTGGTTTGAGAGAAATTTGTTTGAGATCGTTTGTTCCTTTTCTTTTGTCGAGGAAGGACTAATTTTTCAAAAGGAAAAAAATTTATACATATAACCCTCATTCAAATTGGTGTAGATGTGATTGCTAATTTGTTTATCGGTAAAAACCTCAGTCAATCCAATCGAAATAAAATTAGAGCCCGGTTGTTTTGATATAATTTAATCACTTTCTATAGAAAGTATAGGGTAGAAAATAACTTAAACATGTTTGGTTATTATTTTTAGCGAAAGTTTAGGGTAAGAAAGTTTAACTAACCCAAATATTTTCTCTCCTTCTTTCTCACTTTTCTCATCAAAGTGGTTTTGAGACAAAATTACTTAAAAGATCTTGTTTTAAAATTTTGAATATTCATTAAAGGGTATTTTAATAAATTCAACTTTATTTTCATTGGAAAATAACAAACCAACCAAACATTTTAAAATACTTTTTTAGGAATTTAATTTAAACTTTAGAGGTTAAACAAACATAGTGGTTTAAGATAATGATAAAGTCTGGCATTCTGAATTTCCAATAGTTGAAAAATTGTATAACGTCTATTCAAGATGATGATGAAGTCTGGCATTCTGAATTTCCAATGGTTGAAAGAATAGTGGTTGACTATTTTAAACAGATTTTTACCACTATAAATCCATTACATTCGAATATAGAGCAGGTATTAGGAACAGTGGACAGGAGAGTCACGACCGATATGAATTCCAGGTTGAATAGAGCTTTTACAGTTGAGGACATCAGAATTGCAGCTTTTGATATGGGAGCAGATAAGTCACCAGGCGCATATGGTTTGACCCCGTTATTTTATCAACAATATTGGCATATTGTTGGAGAAAAGGTTAGTGAGATGGCATTGGGTTTTTTGAATTCAGGCAGTCTTTGCCTGACATTAATCATACGAATGTTGTGTTGATTCCAAAAAATGAGCATCCATGTAAGGTTAAGGATTATCGACCGATTAGTTTATGTAATGTAGTGTTTAAAATTGTTTCAAAGGCATTAGCTAATCGTTTGAGAGAAATTTTACCGGAGATCATTGGTCCTAACCAGAGTGCATTTGTTTCGGGTCATATGATTTTTGATAGTTCGTTTATAGCTTTTGAAACAGTTCATTATATGAAAAATAAACGAGTTGGTGGGGTGAATCATATGGCCCTAAAGCTAGATTTAAGTAAGGCTTATGACCGTGTGAAGTGGGCCTTTTTGGAAGGAATGATGAGTCGTTTAGGTTTCTCACAACAGTGGGTTTCTTTGGTTATGTCATGTGTGTCAACAGTTTCTTATTCAATAATGGTCAATGGGGTGCAGGCAGAGAACTTCGTTCCATCCAGAGGGATTAGACAAGGTGATCCACTATCTCCTTATTTATTCCTGTTTTGTATGGAAGGATTATCTTGTTTATTACAGCGGGCAGAACTGGATGGTTCTATTAAGGGAATTGCGGTTAATAGACATGCTCCTAGAATTTCACATTTGTTTTTTTGCCGATGATAGCCTATTGTTCTTAAGGGCATCTCTTAATGAATGTGATGTAATTATTGATTTGCTGCGGCAGTTCTCTTTAGCTTCAGGTCAACAGATTAACATTGATAAGTCTGCAGTGCTTTTTAGTTCGAATACACCTGACTGCTTGCGTGATTCCATTATGCAGCACTTGGGTATTCATAAGATATTAGCTCGAGATCGTTACTTAGGTATGCCAATTATGATTGGTAAATCTAAGAAAGCTGAGTTACAGATCATTAAGGATAGATTATGGAAGAAACTTCAGCGATGGAGAGGTAGTTTGTTATCTATTGAAGGCAGGGCGGTGATGATATAGTTTATTGCCCAGGCAATTCCGACATATCTCATGAGTTGTTTTCGTTTTCCGAAGACGTTTCCTCATGAATTAAATATGTTAGTTGCCAAGTTTTGGTGGGGTAGTACCGATACGAGACGGAAGATCCATCGGAAATCTTGGGAAGCGTTATGCGTTTCTAAGCTTGATGGTGGTTTGGGTTTTCGTGATTTTGAATCTTTTAATCTGGCATTATTGGTGAATTGGCGTCTTCTTCATGATGAGACCTCCCTGTGTTCTCGGGTGATGAAAGCAAAGTATTACCATAAAACTTCATTTATGCAGGCGACTTTTGGAGGTAATCTTTCCTTTGTTTGGCGGAGCTTGTTAGCTGGACGTGAGGTGATTCGTCAGGGATCTCGTTGGAGAATTGGCAATGGTATGACTGTTGATGTTTGGCGAGATAAATGGATATCAAAATATCCAACATTCTAACCACAAGCTAGGCCTGGGACAAGTATGCAGTCGATACCAGTCTCAGCCCTGATTAATGAAAACGGTTGTTGGGATACTGATTTATTGAATGAACTGTTTGAGGCGGAAGACACAACTCGTATTCTTTGTATTCCTTTGCATCTAGTGGGTAAGGATATTTTGATATGGAACTTTACGATTAATGGGATTTATACCGTTCGTAGCGGGTATCATGTAGCTAGAAGGTTATTGGGGAACAATGATCTGGATGTCAACGATCGATCACCAATTTGGAAATTGATCTGGACTGCTCATGTGCTACCGGAGGTCAAGTATTTCCTTTGGCGAGTTATTCATGATATTTTGCCTTCAAACCCACAACTACAACAACGGGGAGTACCGATAGATTTGAATTGTGTTGTTTGCGATGGATTTGAATCTTCTCTGTACCATGTTTTCTTCAAGTGTTCTTTCAGTAGACAGGTATGGAATATGGCCTGTCCCTGGTTACCTGTATATTTGGAATCTTGGTATGGTAGAGAGGATTTTTGGAACTGCCTCTTTGAGAAGGCCAATCAATTGGGTTCATTAGATAGTGTGTGTTTTATACTTTGGCTGATTTGGACCAACCGTAATAAGACTCCACATGAGCATGTATGTCGTCTACCTTCAGCTTTGTGCACTGCTGCAAACCGTTTAACGAGTGAGTATGGAGCTTCATTTCAACGAGTTCATCAGACACATAGGATGGTGCGGCAACCATGGCGACCTCCAGCTTCAGGACGTGTAAAGCTCAACACAGATGCAACATTTAATCTCGATCGGAAGGAAGTAGTATTAGGAGCTGTCATTCGAGATGTGACTGGTCATGTTCTGGTATCTGGTATAGCAAGAATTGATAATGTGCCGGATAGTCTGTTTGCTGAAGTTTATGCAATTCGTTTTGGATTGTTGCTTGCTCTCTCTTTTAATCAGGTGACTTTTGAGGTTGAGAGTGATAGTTTGTTGGCAATTCTAGAGCTTAATAGGCATCCCTTCGCTTTGGGAAGGTGGTTCTTTAATTTTCCAGATTAAACACATGGTGACTTTTTTTGTATTTTGTTCTTTTAAGCATATTAGTAGATCAACGAATACTTTGCCTCATAATCTAGCCCAAATTGAATGTGATGTAGGGGCTAATTATGTTTGGTGCGGATTACCTCTGCACGTTTGTAATTGTGATTTTTAATATCAATGAAAATTGATCATTCACTCAAAAAACAAACATGTTAAAATACTTTCTTAAGAAACTTTGTATAGAAAAACTTTCTACCTTTTTACTTTCTATAGAAACTTCCAAACGGGCTCTTAAGTTTTTACATCTCACTCAATAATACGATTTTCTAAACTTAAATTCTTGATTAGTATGTTGATCCCTTCCTTATATCTCTCTATTCAACAATAGTTTGCTTATCCAAGCTCACATGGTTTCTAGTGAATATTGCAAGGGTTGGAGAAAAGAATGTAAAACGAAGGTAGTGGAGAAAAGAATGTGAACGGAAGGCAGTGGAGAAAATTAGAAGGAAGGTAATTTTAGGTAAACGGTGTTATAAAAAGTTAGGTTTTGTATTTATTTTTAATTTAAAAAAGGATTAATAATGATGTGGCAAAAAAACACCATGAATTGGGAAATAATTTTAAAAGTAAAATAATTTGGGAAATGTTATGAAATAGTGGACTTACCACACCACATCAAGGTCTATATTATCTATTGGATTTTATCCTGTAGAATTTCTGAATAGATTTGAAGAGATAGATAGAGAATATTTCAGAGAATATTATCAACAGAGAATATCATCAAAAGATTTCAACCGAAGATTATCTGGAGATTATATGAAAATTTAATAGATATTATTTAGATATTATTTGATTATGTAATCTAGATTTGATTTAAATTTTATTTCTTCATATGATCTTGTTCGTTGTAATTTTCAGCTATAAATAGGCTACCTCAATTCAGTTGTAAACACACCTCATTTATGTATTCCATTCTCTCTAGAGTAATAAGAAATTCTCTCTCATTTTCTCTCAATTGTTCTTCGTGTTCTTATTGTTTTATTTATAACAAGAATTAAGTTTTCAAAGTATAATACTTAGGTAAAAAGCTCCCTATGTTAACAGATAATACTGATCATCATTACTGCATGGTCAATTTAGAGAGTCTCCCTCAAATATCATGCCCAACTTGAGCTCATTAAGGAACCAGAGATCAAGAACATATCACCTAACCTTTAAAAAATTTTCATGCTATTCATGGACTTCAAATTTACCAAACCAAGTTCTATATGGCCTAACTTCAACCAAACAGGGGAGCCTAATCTAACAACTAACAACTACATAAGTCTTTTCAACTTTTCAAAATTATGTTAAGTCTTTTCAACTTTTCAAAATTGTGTTTGCCTGCCATCTGCCCCTTTTGCATGGATCTGATCTTATGGCTTCTCTTCTCTGATGTAATTCTTATGTTCCCTGTTCATGAAAACTAACAATCAACATTTGGTCATGAAAACTAACATATCCATCCATCATCATGTTGCTGACATGACAGTATCAGACATTAAGTTATAAAAAAATCATTATTTGAGCAAAGCAAGGCATTCATTATTTAAGCAAAGCAAGACATTCATTATTTAAGCAAATGACATACCTATACATAACCTATCGCCCTCAAAACCCCAATGATGGCATAGATTAGTATGCGAACACTGGGGCTTTGAATAACTTGAGCTGCGTGCACACCTTCAGGGACTTCTCCCCAATAGACACCAGCAATCAACCTACAACCATTGAACGCTACGATCACACCACCATGGACAACTTGTCCCCTCTCTACAGCAAAGAGTAGAATAGTTGAAGTTGTTGACCATTCAACCCAATAGCCAGCGACGGAACGTCCAACGACGGAATTGGAAGTTGTGTTCCAATGCTCAACAAGGGGCTGAAACCTAATAGGATATCCTGCAAATGCAGGTTATAATAGTAGGCGGGTGCACTATTTATTTTAACTCCTTTAGAAGAGCAACAACAACAACCTCCCATTCCTTTAATTATGTCTAGGGCAGATATAAACTACTGGTACTTGGTGCATTATAATCCCGCACAATAACATAGGGATAAAATCTATCATAAGGAAAAGAGTAATATCAGCCTTAAAGATATAAACATTGTATTTGCCAAATCTTTTGCAACATGGACTCGCAGAATCAAATGTTTTTCCCCTTTTGCGATACGATTTGTATAGTTTCATTGTACCCTCGAGTCCTCTCTTAGTTTCAAAATTAATTAAGTTGCATACACCTGATATTTAGCCATGACCGCTATATTCCATATTCACTGGATCATTATTTTTTTTATAAAAACCTTTATGATGCTTTTTTTTCTTTCTCTTCATGATTTCTATTTCTCTCCCATTTCTCTCCCTTCCCTAGTTCCCTTTTGACATGGAATGATATCTATACTGCAAATTGGATGTGCAAGTGCTCTCATAAAGTGCCATTTGGCGATAAGATTCATTGACATGTCAAATGGTGAAATTATAGTCTTTTATTAAGAAATTTTGTGTTTAGCTCTTTAATCATTGTTGTTATTTCTTTAATTATTGCTTTTTATCACTATTAATCCATATTCACTGGATCATGATTTAAGGAATGTAGCTATATAATTGATTTGCATCAGTAATATTTTAATATTAAATTATGTATTTGGTAAATACTTGGTGATACACTGATACTTGTGCTACGGCTATGCGGATTTGGGGGTGGAATTTTGTAAGTGAAAGATAAGATTGGTAGCTTTTCTACTTCCCATCACTTCTGTTCCATAAGGATGGTGGAGGATATGGTGGCATCAAAATTTGGAGCCACCCTAAGATCCCTGTACCATTTCCTTTCCTCCACCCGCTGGGGATTTCACTGTGTTGGCTGGGGACTGGTATAAGAGCCATGATTATTGTTGCATCCTTTCCTCAAATATTGATCTTTTCCTCAAATATTGATTATTCCATCTCCGTTTCTTAAGGTATTGAGACGTCTGTTAGACCGTGGTTTTAAACTTCCCTTCCCTGATGGTCTTGTCATCAATGGTCCAGGGTGGAATGGATATGCATTCACTATGGCTAATTGCACAAATAAGGGCCTAATGTTTGCCAAAATGCTCAAATAAGGGCTCTTTTAATTTGAACAAATAAGAGCTTAAAGTTTGCCAAAATGCTCAAATAAGGGCCTAGCGTCAGTTTAGATGACGCGTGAGAATTTTCAATGTCAGGCCCTTATTTGAGCATTTTCGATAACATTAGGCCCTTATTTGGCCAAATTAAAAGATCGGACCCTTATTTGAGCATTTTGGCAAACGTTAGACCCTTATTTAAGCAATTAGCCAACCTCTAATTCCAAAGTTTAATGGGTAATAACAAGTTGTTGTTAAGTGTCTGTTTTTAATACTAATATTTCCCATTTCATAATACAAAGAGTTCGATACTAGTGATGTCTATTGCGTTTGTGGAGGTTGAGTTTAACTCTTAATAAAATTTGTAATTTAAGTGTCTAAGCAATGGAGACACAATTGAAATTCCACCTATACAAACATTGAAGTGGTGCCGCTTGATCAAGACAATTTGAGAGATTTGTCTTGTATATGTTTATAAATTGGATAAAACACATGGCCCTAATAGTGCTAAAAGTGTTTAAGCCTCTAACATAAGAATAAATGAATGTTAGTGTGTTATATCTTCAGTTTTAACACTAGAAGTTGTGGTTTAATCTGCAGACACTGATGAGACCAATTAGTACATGTATTTTGTATCCATTATGAATGTATTTGATATGTTGTATATGCTAGGTGTTTTGCACTTATAGGCCTATTTGGAGAGAAATATACAAAATGGTCTAAAAAGGCCCTAAATGGAGTATTTTGAAGTACTTATGGATTCAAGGACGTTGAGGAAAGGATTTGGAGAAGCCCATAGTCATGTTAATCACGTTTGGACCATATTGGAGCTACTTCGAGGAAGATGTGGTGAACCACGTGTGTATGTGGTGAACCATACGTTAACAAAGATCGAGATCTTTATCAATGGAAACTTTATACATCATCTATGCAACCCAAGAAGATAGCTTGAGGAGATTACAAGCCCAAAGAGTTGTCTACATGAGCATGTGGGGAACCATGTGTAACATGGGGACACACATGGTCACTAGAAGATGATGGTTAGTCATTCCTCATTGTCTAAAGCCTTTGATGGACCTTATGGATGCTTTGGTGGACTTGACCCAACATCCTACACACCTCACACTTAGACCAGGCCTTTGAAGAGAAGATTGAGAGTCCAATTCGTCATATAAGATGACCTAATGGAGCTCACTTAAATCCTAGAGCCCTAGCAACTACAAAAGAGAATTACAAATTTGCGCAGATTTGGTAGAACGATCATAACTTTCGATCCAGATATCCAAACGAGGTGATTCAAGACCCGTTGGAAAGCTAACTCCAAGATCAACAACTTTCATTTGGATCTCAAGAGCTTAAAATGTCATCTGGATGGTCGGAAATTCCCCTGAAGTTTCTAGACAATAGCAGTTTGGGCAGAATTGAGTTTTACCACTTAATGACTCTTAAACCGTGCCTACCAAGCCAAGATGGACTCTAAAACGTATATGTACTCTTTTCTAGGTTTTTGCATTTAACTTAGATCTTAACTTCTTTACTCTCTAGCTGCCCCCTCTCTCGTGTAAGTTCTTATGGAGTTTTCTCTCATTCTTATTAGGGAGTAGAGAACCTAATACTCTTCTATCATTATGTTTTGATTACAAATATTTTATTCTATGGTGAGGTATTCATATTCTTGATTATTTACAAGTTTTCTATCTATCCTTTGGATTATTCGATTTATATGGTTTCATTGTTGAAGTACACATACTTTCAATGATT
Source organism: Corchorus olitorius (assembly GCA_001974825.2). Classification (NCBI taxonomy): domain Eukaryota; kingdom Viridiplantae; phylum Streptophyta; class Magnoliopsida; order Malvales; family Malvaceae; genus Corchorus; species Corchorus olitorius. The sequence continues at coordinate 59,274 of AWUE01020370.1, read as the reverse complement.
GTATACAAAATGATTTGATCGAGTCTTGTGTTGCTGATCTTGATAATTGTATGAATCATATGCTTTATCAAATAGGTGAATGAAGGCAACTGATTTTGATAATAGAGCAAATCAAGTTGTTTTGTGACTGGAGGTAGCCAAATTGCTTGGTTAATTGGATAAATAGGTCATATTAATTTTGTGACTGAAAGTAGGAAAATCTATTTTGAATGAAAGAATTATTTTGGGAATGAAGGTATTGATTTAATTTACATAAGATATAAACCTAGGACTTGAATAAATGATCTTGTTGAGTGAATAGCTGTGATCCATGGAAATTTATTAATAATCATACATAGTGGAGAAGAAGAGTATGCTTTTTATTATTGTTGATTCGTTTAGATCTATTTTTCATATATAGTTCCATTGATTACTTGATACTACTAATCTATCTTGTGTTCCTAGTTGGTTTTCTTAAGCTTTTGTAGGTTTAAATCGCCTTCTCTGTGGAGTTTAAGAGTTGGTTGAATTTATCTTTGACCCGCTTTCAATTGTTAACGACCAGTTGGGAGTGGTCAGACACCGATAATCTTCATTAAGACTTTAAGGTATATACACTACTTGAAGGTTTAAATCGAGAGATACCTTCTTGTATTCATAATATTTATTGGTGTGAAAAGGTTAAAGAATAAACACCAACATTCCAAACTAGTGGGGGATTGTTGGTAGTTTAGAATGTTGTTAATTAAATATATATGATATTTACCAATAATAATCTAGTTGATGAAAAATCATTAATGAATAATGTGATTATTCATGAATCAAGATTGTCTTGTAGAAAGATATGTATCTTTTTAAAGTTGTCTTTATCCAAAAGACAAATACATATATCTTAAAAGTTGTGTTTTTTTTTAGAGACACATTGGTTCATCAACTATATAAAGGACCTCTACATTGCCATTAAAATGAAATGAAGTTAACTATAGTAGTACTACAAGTGAAATGGTATTGAGGTCTCTCTTATTATTAGACACCAACAATGGTAACCCAACTTTGAATTAGTAACCTCTAATTACAGAGTTTAATGGGTAATAACAAGTTGTTGTTAAGTGTCTGTTTTTAATACTAGTATTTCTCATTTCATAGTACAAAGAGTTCGATACTAGTGATATCCATCGCGTTTGTAGAGGTTGAGTTTAACTCTTAATGGAATTTGTAATTTAAGTGTCTAAGCAATGGAGACATAATTGAAATTCCACATATATAAACATTGAAGTGGTGTCGCTTCATCAAGACAATTTGAGAGATTTGTCTTGTATATGTTTATAAATTGGATAAGCACATGGCCATAATAGTGTTAAAAGCGTTTAAGCCTCTAACATAAGAATAGATGAATGTTGTGTGTGTTCTATCTTCAAAACACTAGAAGTTGAGGTTTAATCTGGGAACATCGACAATTTTCGTTAAGACTTTAAGATATATACACTAATTGGAGGTTTAAATTGAGAGATACCTTCATGTATTTATAATATTTATTTATAATATACCATATATGAATTATTATTATTATTATGATTTGATTTAATCATTAATTAAATTTCACATATGTAACTAAATCTTATATTAATAAATCTAATAAGTACTAAATTAACATTTTATGTGACTTGTTGTTTTTATTTAAAATTTGATTTAATCATTAATTAACTTTTACATGTAACACAAGACAACTTAATTTTTGTTTTTTATAAAAAAAATTAGCTAATTAAAAGTGAATGATCGATTGGCAAACCATTAATTATTTAATGAAGGTGTGAAGGTGAAGGATCTTGCATAGATTTTTTTTCCTCTTTTGTTTCTTATATAAAAGCCAAAGCCCATGATAACTAGACATCCAAGTAAAACACAAGCCAGCCTCTATCTGCAATTCTCATTATTTCTCATTTCAAAAACAAAAGCCCCTTTTTAAGTAATAATCTTTGATTATGGCTACTTTTGGTCTTAATCATAAGCTTGTTTGTGTGACCGTATTTATTGTGTATCTTGGGGGTTGATCCCCTTATTCCAAAGGTCTCAGCCGTGGGCTATCCGCCACTTCCACCACGTCAAGAATGTATCCAAAAGGTGAAGAACTGCGTGGAGGTAGCTTGGGCAGCCAGTGGTAGTGGACACTTTACTAATGATGCAATTCAGGCCTTTTGCAAAATGTACAAGGGACTTAGACAGCAGCTCGACAATGAGGGATTGACTTGCATTTGCATAAAAGACGCATCTATCAAGCTTTCCGCAGAGACGCCAAGGGCAAGAGTCGCTCTAATGCAAATAGCGCCATTTGTGGAAGCTGCTTGCAGAATCCCCCGTACTTTCATAGTGGGAGACGAAATGAACGATTGCCTACTGTACCTCTAATCATATGGATGAGGTCACAACTCACAATTTCAAGCCAAATATGATAGTATAATATATAATGAGTTGGGTATACAAATAAAATAAAATAAATTGGCTTCTCTAGCCAGAAAATAAAAATGTGTGAACTCTCTTAATTTGTTTGTCATGGTGTGTTTTTCTCTATATCATGTATGTCATGGTGTGCTATATTAGGGGTGTGTACAAATAAAATGAAATAAATTGGCTTTTCTAGCCAGAAAGTAAATGTGTAAACTCTCTTAAGTTGTTTATCGTGGTGTGTTTTTCTATATTCTAGCTACTAGTTTTTGGCCCGTATTCCTTAGTGGCATTGAATTTTATGAAGGAATCTTTATTATGCATTCATAAATCTTAAATCTTTATTACGCATTCATAAACTTGTTTGAATGACAAGTTCATAAGTATGTAAGTATTGAAATGCTAGCACAAAGAAAAGGGAATAAGTAGTATTTATAAACTTGTGTGAATGACAATTAATATATATGTATGTAAGTATTGTAATGCAAAAGAAAAGGGAATAAGTGAGGAAGACGGTCATAATAATTTAATAAGTCTTGTAACATATCAGTATTATTGAACATGAACAAAAGTTGTGTAGAAATCCGATATCTGGATAAAAAATTATATATGATATTAAATAGATCATCAATCGAAACCACAAAATTTCGGAAGTATTTTTTAGCATTAAAACATAAAAAATAACTTTTGAGTTTTATCATAAAAATTATAGATAATGCAATTACCCACTAAATGAACCATAAACCCTTAATTCAGGGCTAAATTAAGTCAAGAATGGTGTTAATTGTGTAGTTAAGTCTATTGAAAAGAAAATACAAAGGTGACATGGCTTCTTCTTAGCCATGAATTTAGCGGTGACCTCCCCACTGATTTTGGACAGAATCTATCCACAAAAAGTTTCAAGTTTTATCCACTATGGTATTCTTCATGCTCAGAAAGGTCATGGCAAGTGATTATATAAATGTCATATTATTATTATTGTAATTAAAGAGAAAAAGTGACATGCATTATTTTTAAAGATGTATAAGAAACAAATTTTATTACAATCAAATAACTTTATGTATGTTTTTTTTTTTTTGCCAGAACTTTATATATGTCTAAACATCCAAGGAAAAGGAAAAACACAAATAAAACAATAATAAAAAGAGCCGTGTGATCTTCTTTTTGGTACATTATACATTATATCTATTGCTCATAAAAAAATTGAAATGAAAGACTTGAAAAAGTTTTAATTATGTTGATACCTCAATTTACACTTGAAGGTAAATATGTCTTTGATAATGTTAGAACAAGATGAGTGACTTAGATTTAATCTAAAATCCTAAGTTTAGTCAGATTTGGTGCCACCATAATCATAAACCAATTAGGAAAGTAATTTTATTTTCCTAATTTCCTAATATTGGACCGAAATTAAGGAATAATTATTGAATAATAATATTTATGAAATAATTATTACAAGCAGGGTGGTCTGCGCTTGCGCTGCAATTATCTTCTTATTAGGACATATTTTTGTAGTTGTTTAAGTTGGCTAGTAAAAAGATATTGTATTGAGAAACTCATACATCAAAACAAATAATTCACATATATAAAGCAAAACACATAACCTCTCTTTCAATTTAAAAGTGCATTAATTACCTAAATTCTAATATTCCGTCTCTAGGTAATTCATTAAAATAAAGCTAATATTCTACTCCTCCATCTCTAAATAATTCATCAAAATAAAGTTAATATTAATTGTTGCTTCAAATGTATGTTGATTATCTAAAAAAAATAGTACGTTGCGATCATTTTTTAATCTTGATTGTAATTGTTAAATTAATGAACTCGGGTAGGTGGAAGAATTTGGCTTCCGCATAAGGAAGACCTAATTTTTTGTAGTCAATGAGCATGTATAGTTGTCGTAGGAAAATTGAATTAGTTGAGAGCATTTGCAGGAGTATGTGTAATTTACACAATGCATCACAAAATGATTGTACTTAGCATTGGAAATGTGGAAATATACTAAACATAAGCAACCAATAGAAATCTCAATAAAAAGGAAGTCGAATCATAAATAAAAAATATTTTTTGTAAAATAAAAGAGGAATAAGGAAATGTTAAATTTAAATATCAAATAATGTAATCAACAAATAAATCCAGATTTATCTCAAAATGTTGCGGTGAGAAGTGAAAACTCCCCACTTTAGGTTATGCTATCCGAAGGCGCCACTAAATTAAATGGAAGGATCTTATCAACGTCCACCTGGAAATTTTAGGAAACAGAACAAAGTCCATGTGAAACCAATTCAGAGAAATGTTAGGGAAGAAGAAAACCACCCAAATAGAAATAAAGACAAAAGGAAAACAAAACTTTAATGTCAATAGTTTACCCATGAATCAATCATCATTGCAGATACATTTATAGCACCAATCCTTTGGAATTCCGGCATAGGAGTTGAACCGTTAAATCATAATATCCACACACAATTAATATGTAACTAAAACACACTTAATCATAAAAATAGTAAATTACAAAAAAGGGCAGCAAGAAAAGTAAGGGAGGAAATTCATCGAAGGCCTTTTTAGTCACCCGAAAAGTGAGAAAAGACCAAAAAAAGCCAAAAGGAGGCACCACATTAATCCTTAATTTGGCCTTTAAGAAATTTCCATAGTCACTAAAAATAATATATAGTATATATATATTAGCTCAATAATGATGGTCATAAAGAATTAAAGTCATCTTACATGATTTTTAAGTTCAACGGAGACTTAATTCTTATATGACGATCATTCCTAATTTCATGAAAACACATAATGTCATGTCTAAATTAGATATGTGGCACGTCATTTAGTACTTTGAGACTATGTCCCAACCGCCCATGCCCTAATTTGATCAATATCGAATTTAGGCCCAAAAATCCAACTTTGTATTTTGTTCAATTAAGGACAAAAGGCGAAATTGATGAAATTGAGAGTGCTAGGTTGGTGCGAGTTCAACAAGTGATATATCATTATGATCCTTGACTTCCATAGATCATTCTGGTAAAATTTCGTCTCATTCTTATTTAAGACGAAAAACTTTTTGACGGTTTTCAATTAAGGATAGTTTGTGGTGTGAAACCAATTTCACCATGAAGAACATATCGATTTCGACCAAAAATTTTCCTATGGTTTTCTTATGGTATTCGAACCATAATGGTGAAATTTGGGCTTAATCCGACATCAGTCATAACCTTTCCGCGGTTTTCAATTAAGGACACCTGCTCGGAAAAGGTCAAATTGGAGCTCGAGATGACATCATTTGCATGAAGTCAAGTTAAGAATATCATATTATGGTTAAAGGCAAGTCAATTTCGTGCTTAGCCTATTTTGACCATTTTCTGACAACTTTTGCAAGTCTTTCAATTAAGGACATATGGCTTTCCACCTTGGTTTAGTTATTTTTGAATCTGATCTCTGTTTTGATCGAACCAAAAGGCCAAGAATGGTTAAGTTATGATCAATTTCGTGGCCTAATGGTTTATGCTCGAAGTTAAGATAATTTTGGCTATTTTGTCAGCAAATCAAGTTACAGTGTAAAACGACTAAAGCCTGAGTCAAGATGGATTGCGCCAAGATGAAGGAGATTGCGCCAAGATGGTCAAGAATGTATGATGGTCGGCCTTGGATCAAGTCATGGATGATAGTCAGTGTTGAAAGTCATGTCGAAATCTCTCAGTAACTTCCAGAAGGTTCCTTGAATCGTCGGAGAAGAAAGTCAAGTCAGATTGCAGCATATACTTAGTCAACAAGTTTGGAGCAGACAGTCGGCCTTGGTACCTAGCCTAGGCCGCCCCCTATATAAAGGGGCCTCCCCCTTCAGTTTTCAACATGCTTCCACAGTTATAAACTTGCTCCGCGCTTATTTTCTCTCTGGCCATGTGCCACTTTTTGCAGCAACCCTGTAAAATCTATCTTTTTTCAACACGAGCCAGCCTCGTTCTTCAATATTTCTCTAATTTTAATCTCATCTTAAGACGTTAAATCAACTCTCCGCGAGTTTTTTTTTCTCTTTCAATCTCGTCTAAGGACGTTAAAACATTTATTACATGTTTTTTCCATATGAATAACAATCAACTTGTTATTTCAATCTCTCTTTTTTAGCAAGAAATCTTTTGAAACGTTTTACTTTTGAGAATCAATTTGAAATCGATGATTTAAATGTTCCGATGTGACTTTGATCCAGTTGATTTTAAAGTCTCAGTTGCTTCATACAAATATTCATACAAGTTAAATTTAAACTACACTTTACATATATGCTTTTGATCAATACCTTGATATACCTTTCTTTAATAAGACAAAGGTTGACGACCACTCCTTTGTATTTTCTTTAAAAAAAAAGGCTAAATAATAAACTTGTTGAATCCAAACCTAACAGTTTGTCTTGGACAAAAAAAATTGAGATTTTTTCATATATATAATTATAAAATATAAAATAATTATTTAGGATTGAATTGAAAAAACTTGCAAATATACTAAATTAGGTACTAACCAGTAACCATAGATTCGGCCAAAAAGATTAAAAGAAAAAGAACACGATGAAACTAATTTAATCACAATTCCTTAAATTTAAACAATAAATGGTTCAAATAAAATAGCATTACTAAATTAAATAAGAAAGAAAAATAGAAAAGGACTAAAGGAGACCTCCTTCGTTAAGCAACCGAAAAAGACAACCAGAGGCACCGAATTCATAACCAACAGAGACCCTCCACCTAACGGTCACCCCCAACTAACTGCTATTCTGGATTTCCCACTAAACGAATCCTGTCCGTTCATCATGCTGACTAACACAAATCAACGGCCCAGATCACTCACACTTCTCCATACAACTTTTCATAATTTCTCTTCCCGTCCCATATCTGTCTTCCCCAAACACTCTCACCGTCTATATTCAGAACTCTTCTCCCCCAAAAATATATCATAAAATAAAATCTCCTAAACCCTTAAAAAACCTATACATAACTAATTAAGAATCAAAGAAAATTTATCTGCAACAATGGAGATGATCCAGTACAATCGGTTCATTGCACCCCTCTTGCTCCTGTCGTTATGTCTTCTTGTTTCGTCGGCCGTCGCCGAGGACGTTAAGTACTGCGGTTAGCCTCTCTAAACCTTAGCTCAATCGCTTAAGATTTTTCTTAAAATTATAAATTGATTTCATTGTTTTTAATTTTGTTATTTGGTGGGATTATCTATTATTTAATTCTCTTATTGTTTTTGAATTACTGTCTACTAATATCGTTTTTAATTTTCTTTGTGAATGAAATTAGCTCTCAGTATTAGAAATTGATATATTTTTTAATAATAATAATAATTCTAAGTAGGAGCTTTTTTTTATTATTTTTACTATTATTTTACCGTCATTCACAAATATATACTACTGTTGCAGATAAAAATGACTATGATGTAAAGGTTCAAGGAGTTGAGATTTCACCTAATCCAATTGCAAGGGGGAAGGCTGCTAACTTCAGTATTGCTGCAACTACAGGTAGCTAATCAAGTTTTTCCCCATAATCTATCTGTTAATTGATGTTATGATTTGATGCTCGGGACGTATGTGTTTGCATATAAGATATTGGTTTGTGGCGTGTCTTGTAGTCCCGGAGCTTGATACCATTATTGATTGTTAGCTGATTATGTGGTGGTGGCTTTGTGTCACGTGGGATGATTTATGATATTGATTTAGCATGCTACCAATAAACAATGGTCTTTTTAGTTTTTGATTGAAGGTGGGTTGTGTTTCGAATATTGATATTACAGGTGAGGCCATTTCGGGAGGCAAACTGGTGATTGAGGTTTCGTATTTTGGATGGCACATTCACAGTGAGACTCATGACCTTTGTGATGAGACATCTTGCCCTGTGTCTGCTGGTGATTTTGTGGTCGCTCACTCGCAAGTTTTGCCAGGATATACTCCCCCAGTAAGTCCCAACTTAATTTTTGATTAGTTGTTGGTTAATGCTTGGTTTATTCCTTTTATATGTATGTTTGCACCGATGTTGTTGCATGAACAGAAGATTTAAAATGCCTTACTGTTAACCTATTTGTCTAGTTTTGTTTAAGTTTATACTAACTACTATGTATAGGAATTAGGATGGATTGAAAAATGAGTGAAATGAATACATGAAGGAATGGGGAAAATTAAGGAAAATGCTGTATGTTTTCCTTATTTTCATCCAAGTATACAGAGAATTAAGGCAACAACTAAAAGGGATTGAGGATCAAAATGCAATTTTGAAAAGCTGAACTCCATGCTTGGTCATTCTCTTCTATTTATCTCATACATGAAAATCATAATACGTGATTCCATTTACTTCCCTCATTGTATTTTTATCATGTTAAACAAATGAAATAAAGCATCTCCCTTTATTTTATATACCTTTTCATTTCATTTCAATAATGTATTGATGTTTTTGCATGTACTATATATATAGTCAGAGCAGGCTCGCAGTTTCATTCATTGGTTTCAGGGTAGAATAGAGTTGTATATAGTTATTTGTCTATTTTCCATGCTTTGTTTTTGAAGACTTGTGTAATTTGTGTTTTACTCATGCCAATTGCTTTAACAATCCATAAAAAAAAATAATAATAAAAAGTTCTGTCATGTGATGTAAGCCAACTTTCATTGTCGTTACCACTTAGGTATAATGTTTGGTAATTTATGCTAAGGTTGATTAAAATTGAATTGCAAGATTTTACTGATCTCCTGAATATAAAAAACATGAGCATTTCCTTTATTAAGGCATGGAACATGATTTCTCTGCCCCTTCATATGCTGTTCATATTATAAGCTTAGGATAAGGCCCAAATTCTTTCTCTCTCCAAATTTTCTTGAACGAAATATAAGAGAATGCTATCTTTTCACTTGTTCCATATTGTCCACAAGTATCTATAACTAATGCTTGTCTATTGAGGTTAGTGTTGTGTCTATTGCTAAAGGGTACTTACTCTACTCTATCATCTTTGTATGTATTTTCCTTTTCTTCAATGACTGTTTGTTGTGAAGTCTCGAGTTGCTTTTGTTTGTTTGATTTGTCAGCAATCAAATGTAATCACAAATCACAATTGACCTGTTGAGGTCAATAACATTATTTAGGTGGTGATGTAAGAAAGAATTTTCACTTTAATAAACAACAAGGAAATGCCACCTTTTTTTTTTCTTACTTTGATTAATATATATCTTCAAGACTCTGATGACCTTTCACCTTGTGCAGGGTTCATACTCATTGAAGATGAAGATGTACGACTCAAATAAACGTCAATTGACATGCATTGGCTTTGATTTTTACATCGGGTTTGCATCGGACTTGTCCGACTCCGTGGCCGATAGTTAAACATAAGAATATCTTAATGTCTCATTATCCATGTAAAGTAATCTATACCTGTATGATCCTTCAAACTATGCTCTAAGTTTGCATGTATAACCATAACTTCGATTATCCTCGTAAGTTATTACAATGATAAGTTAAAGGCTATTAGTATATTATTATGATATACATATATGTTGTGTATGGATGAAACCAATTTCTTTTGGTCCCTTTTCACGTGTGAAGAACATTCAAATGTCCAGGATGCTTATTAAGTATTGAATATTGATGAACCTTGAATTATGCCAAGCATGGCCGCAAACTAATGAATATAAGGCCTAATTTTGGCTTTAAGTAGAAAATATTAATTAGCAATTCTATAATAAGAAATTAAATAGCGGTAATACCGTAATAATATAAAAGGTGCCCTTTGTGGTTCATGATAGCTTAGAAGTGAGAATCGAACACAGTGCAAAGATGACCACGCGTGGGTACCTAAATCCAATCGATTTCCAGTTGATTACGAAATTAAAGAAAAGAGAAAGCAAAAACAGCTTTGCACGCTTGCTACTCTTGCTGATATTTGGCTCATTTTTCATTATTTCTTCATTGATTGAAATTCATAGCTCCAATTGAATATAACCAAACACATAATAATCTTGGGCCATCAACTTTCAAACAATCTGCAAGTAGTTGGCAAAAAGAAAAAACGAAAAGAAAATTAAAGTCAGAACGACTTCAAATCTGTCCTAATTGATTGAATCTCTATCAGGATAACCATGTTATCAGAAATCTGGAGCCATCAAACTTTTCAACATTATGCAAATAGACAAATATAGGAAAACAAAATCAGGTAGAGGCTCAAATTTTAATGAACTGGAAAAAAAAATCTGCAATCTGTGTGGAGTCCATATGTTCTATCTGGCAAGTAAAACTTATTAAGTCACATCATTAAGAGAAATGCTTAGGCTTCATTTAGTAGAGCGGTGTGGTAGTGGTGTGATTGACACTGTTTAGCAACTGTACAGATGAGATTACACTGTACAGATTAGATTAAGTACTGTACAGATGAGATTATTAGAGCAGCAATTGAAACGGAGATTATACTTAAGGCTCCATTTGACCGGTGCACCGGTCCACCGACCAAACGACCGGTGAATCAGTGCACTAAACATGACCTTAACAAAAGAAGAACAAAATCACATTAAAGTAGAATTAAGGGTCTATAATTATTGTACAAATATGAGACACACAGACACAGGACCCTGCATGTAGTCAATAAAAGTCTTCATTTTGCTTTTACATATAAAGGAAGAAAAAAAAAAGTATGGGAAAGGGCTAAATAATAATGATATATATATATATATATGTTTAGCCTTATGCCATGATGAGGCACCCAAAAAAATTGGGTTATGGGTAAGTAGTGGACTCCAATGGAGAAAAAAAGGAAAGAGATACATATATACCCCACTGTTCAGTTGATCATTCAAACCTTTTAAAAGCATACCCAACATTCAGCTTTTTAGTTTTTCCTTCACTTTAACAGAAATTAAACCTCATCTCATCACTCTCTCCAAATCTGATTCCTAACTCATTTTTCTTCATTCAAGTTTTAACTTCTTTTCTCAATTTTTCTTTCTTTTTTTTTTTTAAAGTTTCTATCATTTGCATGTGTCACTATTTGTAGTTTATAAAAATAGGAAGATGAAAAGCATGAAGGGAGGCAGATTTTTAAAGAAATTCAAATTCATTCCTAGTATCACCCATTTGAAACAGGGCATTGTTCTTCAGCTTAATCAGAATTGCCATGGGCATGGCATATCAGTTTTCAAAGACCAAGACTGCAAAACCAACATCATTAATCTCCCAGAACCAGTTAAAGAAGAAGAAGAAAAGGCATTGGAATATTACGATGTTGTCGAGGAAGAAATTAGTTTACCTGATGAAGAAGAAGAACATCCATGTTTAACTGATTTCGAAGAAAAATGTCCACCTGGAGGAGAAGACTCTGTAATTTTCTACACGACAAGCATGAGAGGAATAAGGAAAACATTCGAAGATTGCAGCAGTGTCAGGTTTCTTCTAGAAAGTTTCAAAATCAAAGTTTATGAAAGAGATGTTGCAATGGACATGGAATTCAGGGAAGAATTATGGCGGGTAATGGGTGGAAACAGAGTGATTCCGCCGAAGCTGTTCATAAAAGGAAGATTAATCGGCGGCGCCGATGAAGTTGTCGGACTTCACGAACAAGGGAAACTTAAAAAGCTCTTCGAAGGGATCCCTTCGAATTTACCAAATTGCCCATGTTCTGGTTGTGGCAACATGCGGTTTCTTGTCTGCTCAAACTGCAATGGCAGCCGAAAGGTTTATAACTCTGCAGAAAAAGAAGGTGATAATGAAATGTTCATGAAATGCCATGACTGTAATGAAAATGGATTGGTTAAATGCCCTGTTTGCTGCTGAAAAAATTTGCTTTTATTTGGTAATAATTTGTACCCTTTTTCTTGATTTTTTTTTTCTTTAACATTATTGTATAATATATTCTATGACTTGTAGAATTAATATTTTAGAATCTGCTGTTGATGAACTAAATGATGAACTCATGTGTGTATTGATTTTCTTTAACTGATATAACAATGGGGTCAATCATGTTTGTCTCTGTTTTTTGGATGATCTGTTTTTTTTTTTTCTTATCTTTCATGTTCTTCCTTGATCAGCAGATTGTACTATGTTTTTTTTACAGTACCATGAAATTTTGTACTAATTTTGTATACTAGTGCTTGGAAAATACTTAGAATGGAACTTTTTATTACATCATAATTTGAAGAATGGGAAAATCTATGACTTGTGTTCTTTTGTTTTGTGGGATTTTCAACAACAGACATTCTTTTTTCTTTCACAGAAATCGATTTCTGGAATTGCTATTGTTACGGTAACATGTTTGATTCTCATGCTTCACTTTCTAAGATTTATTAGTTTCTTACTGACTTTTTTACTTTCCTTTATCATCATCTTTTGGATGTTTTCTTTTTTTCTTTAATGCATGTAAAGCAGAGGGTTCACCTTCTATCCTTAATTTTAGGTTAAAAGTTTTAACTAGTTGGGTATCAATCATCAATAGGTTAGTAAAAGCAAACATTTTTTCACTTTCTAAAAGAGTCAAAGAATAAAGGGCATTACCAAACAAATGTCTTCCACTTTCTAGTTCTAAAAGTTGAAATAAATGAATGAAACGCGTTGTCGTAAGTGATTAAGGTTCGGACACTCTGTATATTACAATTTGCCTTCGAATTTCACTGATCAAGTCCCTCCTTAATAGGCGACCTATATATAAATGTCCAATAAATCTAGTTCCCCATGGGATATCTCAATGGTTAAAGTATAAGACTTTCTATATTCAAGTTCGAATTCTGAGATGAATAAGATGAGATTATGGATGAAAGAAATAAAATATTAAAAAAAAAGTCAAGTCATCATTATTCATCATGAAACCAAACCCTATATATAATTTCACAACTAAATGTTATTAGGATAAAAACAAAGACATTTTCTGAATGTTTGGTAGTGTGAAATGCACCAAATTAAGAAGCATGGAAAAGGGCATGTGGGGTTTGAGAAAGAAGGAAAAAAAAAAAAAAAAAACTATCCAAAGTACTTTTTTGATAGAGAGATGTAGGTTGACAAATATGAAGTTATGTCATGATCTAGATGAGACTGGCATGATTAGTAGGGAAAAGAAGGCACATGGCTTTTCCTTCAGTTGTAGATAAAGTTATATAGAGGAATCAAAAAAGTTTGAGTAACGAAGAAAAGAGGTGGTGACATTATAAATCATTTTCACTTACAGCTTTACCTAAAGAGCAAAGACAGCTTTCTTAATTTGCATATTAAGCTTCGAGTAATAGTAGTATCGGAACCATTCAAGCTTAACATCGCATTAATTTTAGGAGGATTGAGGTCCCAATAAGAATTCTTTTCTTTTTTTTACGAGTCATTAACCATATTGAACTCGATTAATTGGAGAGTTATGTTGGAGTTCAAATAAAAGAATCTTTTTCTACGTAAATATTTTCAATACATTTTTCTTGAGAAGACTCAAATTCGAGACATTATTACAATTATCCAATTCTTTTCTCTTTTTTCTTGATTGCTCATGCTAGAATTCTAAGTATTTTTATCATTACTAAATTATGAAATCTAACATACCAACAATCAATTAATTTCTTTCCATGTGTCGTATAAAAATTATATGGGTAAGAAGTGGCAATCCACAAAAGGTTTCTAAACTTGACTAACATTGATATCGATTATAACACTTTAGTTTTCATTTGAATCCATGTTATTAGGAAGGATACTTGGTTGGGGGTGGATGAATACAGAAAAATAATGTAATGGACCCAATAATATTAATTTATTTATTTACATTTAAAAAAGAAAAAAAAAGGGAAAAGGAGACATCCTCTTTGATTTGGGCTCTAGAAAAAATGTCTTAAGCTCAAACTAAGGCCTCAACTGGAGTTTAAATTGAACTTCCCCAACAAGGCTTAAAAATTCAGCCCATTTAACATTAATTCAGACAGAAAGTGAACCCAAGTCCAAGGCTGTCAAGCAACCAGCCCCTAATCTTAAATTGAAACAGGTTCAGTTCAGAATCCAAATCTCTTAGAACCCATATCTGTTCCTGATTAAAACAAACATCATTGAAGAATCTCAAAATCTTTTGGCATTGCTTGCAAATCCCCAACATGCGCCAATTATTTGGTTATGGAACAAGTCAAAAGCATTTCCTTCCCTTCATCTTCATCATAATTATCAGGCAAATTTGTTTCTCTCTTTTGTTTTTTTTAAGCAACAAGAATGTTTGGAATGAAAAAAGGTTTCCTTCAAGGGAAGAAACTCAAATAGCCTATGATACAGGATTTTGTTGAAACCCCTCTCATTAACAATGAAGATGTGAAAGATGATGAATTTGAAGGTGATGCATGGATCTGTCTCATGAAAGATATGGATCATTTTCAAGAGATCTATTTGAAGGAGATATCTAGGGTGCAAACGGAGAATTCCAGAGAATATATGTCCATATGGTCTGGTTCCAGCCTTTTTTGTCGTCTTACAAAGAGTAGCTTCAAAATTCTACCCAGAAATTGCTGAGAAGAATAATGGTGAGATCTTGGATTCAAAAATTAAGCAGCTTGAAGATCAAATAGCCAAGTTCAATGGTGAAATCAACAACGTTGAAGCTTTCAAAAAACTTGGAAGCATCTGACTTTCAAGTTATGGTTGCTGATTTAGATTAAAGAAATCTTGAACTTATGAATAGTATTGAAATAACTCGTGAAGAGAACCAACAATTGAAGCAAGACATATCAAGATGAGGCAAATGGAGTTTGATTTAGGGGCCCTGGAGAAAATGAATGATGAATTAGAAAAGCAGGTCACTAACTTACAAGAAGGAAAGCAAAACATGTAGGGTTATAGAATAGCGAGTGATGTTAACATGGGCCATGCCGAATGGCAAAGAACCAACTTAAACAGCAAGCATGCAATAGAGGTTTGAACGCCCTCACAATGCATCTATATTAGTTATATGAAAAAGTTTCTCTCATCAGACAAGAATTTGTTATGTTCTTACCTTACGATGAATGAACAATTAGTTTGGCTTAACTTTAAAAGAGAAAGAAAATTCTATATTTGTGCTAAATGTGGAAGACCGGGGAACCCAAGATCGAAATGTATATTTGTCACAGTGGGAGCTAACAGTCATGAATCTCTCGCTTATAACTTGTTTGCACACAAAACAACATTCAATCCCAGGGATCTAGGATGAAACAATCAACCCCAATGCAATCCTTTAATCAAAAGTTCAAATTTCAAGCTGAAGGAGTGCAAAGTGATTTTAGAGATCAATCCCCATCGAAGAGTACAGTGTTAATGATTGAAGAACCAATGGAAGAGTCTTGGCTTAAAAGAATCTACATGCCCACATGTGACAACTCTTTAGAAGACACTAGCATAATTTGCTCAAGCACAAATCAGGAGGTCACCAGCTCATCAAGTTCAAACTAAAACTAGACAATCAGTAAAAAAAAGGTATTAAGAATATGATTCGTAAGGATTTGGTGAAGCTAGTGAGGCTCCAACTCAACCTTCACCAAAGGATGCAAGGAGCAAATGGTTAGCAATCCATTGGCCAAGTATGCCCAAGGAAAACATGGGGAACATTTTATTAAGGGGTAGAGGTGGGAAGCTCCCCAATCATGGAAGAGAAAGGAAGACATCAAGTATGTTGAATTGGCACATATGAAAGGAACTCATTTCCTTGGTTAGAAAAAAAAAAATTAAAGGCCATAGTTACTAGAAGAATATCTAAATCTAAAAGGTTGAATATCCAGTTTGGAAAAAGAAATGCAAGTTGTGACATTAATTCCACCTTCGTACTAAGGAATCCAGAAAAAAAGAGGATCAAGTTGGAAGAGTGCCAAATCCAAAGGATGATAGGAGCATGCCACTTTTAAGACTCAACTAAATTTTCACATATCTACCCTTGGTTGGCACTGAATGATACCCTTGATTGGCACTGAATGAAGAAGACTAAGTGCAACTCATTGCATCATATCCTTTTGTATTTTTTTTGTTGTCATATGGCCTATCTGTTATATGCTTAGTTTACTTTGGTTTTGTTTATCTTATCTATGTATTAACCCTCTTTCATTAATAAAATTTTTTGACTCGGTAAAAAAAAAAATGCAAATGCAACTTAATACATATAGGGGTAAATATTCAAATTAGGACTAAAAGTTTGAGGAAGAGCTCAAATTAGACATAATTCTTTAGATTGAATCTAATCAGGCCTAAAAGTTTGGGTTATCAATCAAATTAGCCATTTTCCTAACGAGACCCATGCATGTAGTGCACACGCCATTAAGTAGTACGCGGTTTTTTTTTTACATGATAACAACACGTTTTTTACTCAACGACGCGTGCACGACACGCAAAGTGTTCAATTAGAAATAGGTCTAATTTGGTTTACGACTCAAACTTTTAGATCTAATTAGGTTCAATCTAAGAATTAGGTCCAAATTAAACACTTTCTTAGACTTTTAATCCTGATTTAGATATTTACCCATATACCCGTAGTATTACTATTATTCAACTTCAAATTTTTTGGGGGAGAATTTCAAAAAAGGACGGTATATTAGAAACATTTACTACTTGGTACCATGAGAAAAATCTATATACTATATTAAAAAGTACAACCTCTTGTAAAACTTTTGAACCGCCCATTATACCCTTATTTTTCAAACATATTTCTTAAATGTCATTGCCTAGTTTTATTCTACTAAAAACTCTATTTTTATTTAATTAAATCTAATATCTTTATAATTACTTTACTTTTACTATTTTTCATTAAAGACTTGGATATATTAAAAAATTTAATATACAGTTTTATTCTACTAAAAATTCTATTTTTATTTAATTAAATTCAATATTTTTATAATTAATTTATTTTTACCATTTTAATTTGACCTGTTTCTATTTGTTTGATAGTTTAATGTATTTTGATTAAAATTTATTATGTTTAAATTTTTCGGGTTCAGTTATTTAGGTTAGATCAATTTTGGGTTAAGGAAATTTTGGGTTATACGATTCGATTTATTTTCGAATTCATGTTGGGTAGGGTTTGGATCGCTCAAATATCGGTCATTTGGGTTTGGGTCTTCTTCAGTTTCGAGTCATATGGTTCGGATATTTTCGGGTTTGAGCCTCGGATTTTCTGATTCGGGTCTTTTCGAACTCGAGCATTTAAATATAATTAATCCAAATTTGGCTAATTTCACATTAATCTATCGTGTTGATCGGTTTGCATAATTTTGGGTCTGAGTCGTTTCAGGACCGGGTCATTGAGAATTTGGGTTCGGTCATTTTGATTTCGGATTGGACGGATTTTTTTGGTCGAATATAATTTTGGGTCCGAGTCGTTTCCGTATTCGGGCCCAAATTTGGGTCGGATACTTGCATTCGGGTCAAATTTTGCTATCTCTAATAATAGGTTTCTTTATGACAAAATTAGTATTATGTTTAAGATTTTAATTTTCATTTAATTTAAATACATTGTAGCAGATGAAAGTGACAACTAGTCATTATAAAAAAGAAATAGTGATTTACTGAAGGAAATTGTTTTTACAATCTTATCCTTAAAAACTTCTTATATGTATTTTTTTTTTCATTTTTCCCAAAAAAAACGTGAAGCTATGATTTTGTTTTTTTCTCTAATTTTCAAATTTCAAATCTCAAAGATATTAAAATTTGCTTCTAATTCATACTGGTAAGCCCCTCCAAAGTTAAGACCATTTGCCATGTTAGTTAGTTTAAGCATTGAACGACCTATCCAAACAAAAAAAGAAAAAAGAAGTAAAAGCCCTTTCATAATTAATCGATTTCGGAATTCCCCAATTTCACCAGTCACCACCATTCAGGATGAATGATGAATTTTACGATCCTTTAAACTATATTATATATAATAATATTTGTATATATTCAGACGAAAATTTTCCCTTTTTTCTTTTTACATAGCTAAATGATTAAAAATGGATGGAATAATGGTGAAAAGGCGATTATGAATTATGATTAGGGTTTTATATTGGAAGGAATTAAACCTAGCATAAAACAATTAAGATAGTATTATTATTTGGGTAATTGTTTAATACACTAGCGGTGTAAATTTTGGACTCCACAAGTGGGTTGTGGAGTTGACACATGTTCATTTTTTTAATTAATCAATTTTTAAATATTTCAATCCAGTCCCTAAAGGACACATATCACCCTTCAGGACCCGCTTGTATAGTCTGCTAAACTCCACCGCCGTTGTATTGTATAATTTGCCTTATTATTTATTAGGTTTCACTCGTTGCTTCTGATAAGGTCAAAATAGTAAATACGATTTCCTCTTTATTAATTTAATTTAATTAAACTGTATAATCCTACCTAGTAATTATTTATTTCCATACCAACAAGGGGTTGGATCAAGTGGGTAGCGGCTTGTTCTAGCTTAAGTAGGTCTCAGGTTCGAGACCTTGCGTACGCAGCTACCCCTGTTGGGAGACTCATCCACCACAATCAGATGCGCGACGCGAGTTGGATCCGGATTAGTTAGGACTAAACCCTGGATACCGGATGGGATAAAAAAACTATTTATTTCCATATTACCAAGTAATTAGTACTAATAGACCGGGGCTTTTTTTTTTGGGCCGAAATTTTCCTTTTTTTTTAGAAGATGGACCGGCACGTGACCCTCTGCGATCTTAGATTAACCAAACCGGAATAAATAACCTCAACTCTCGGAATTGGTAAACAAAGCCGAAGCGCCTTATATTCCAGAATAAATAAAGGCAAGCCAAACAATCATATGGGTTATACGAACTCAAATTTCACAAAACAAAAATCCCCTTTTCCACGGAAAAGAATCAGGATTCAGGAGCTTTAATTGATTTCAATCAGTTGCTAATGTAGTTTCCTCTTGTTGAGTAAAATGGCAAAGAAAAGGCAAGTTGAACTGCATATTATAGACGACGATGAAGAAGAAGAGAGTGCCTCTGTCGCAAGAAATTCTACTCCTTCAAGTAATTTTCATTACTATTATTTGTTTATTTTCCCCATATTTTCAATGTAGGAACTTTTAGCAGCAAGACATTTATTTCGTTCTCTATTTTTTTTCTTTTATAACATATATATGTAAATTTGTTTCCTTTTATAACATAATATGTAAATGCTAATCTGTATTCTGTAGCGTTTTCTTGTCAATTTATGTAATTATTATATACATAATGGGTTCAGTAATTTTGTTTGGAACTTCCTTTTGAAGTATAGATCATAGAGGCGCTATGTTATTGTTCATGATTTCTCAGCTTTGGGTCCTGTCCTGTTATTTCCTAGTATAAGATAGTTTCTCTTTTCACTTTCTTTAAAGGCCAGGGCTCGTCTTAATGGTATGCATCTCACCAATGGAGGATTAAAGTTCAGGTTCAACTTCCTCCTCTATTCTAGCTTTATGCATGCTTAATTACCAAAATATATGATGTTGGTAGCTTAAATGCATTAAATTTGCCCCATTTCCGATTTTCCATGTTAGTTCGGAATGCTGCATTGCATTGTTTGCCAAAAAATACAACGATTTGTGTCTATCTTGAAAACTCTGTGTGAGCTTTACATGGTATTAGGAACTTGCTGTGTTGCAATTTTTCACAAAAATGTTTAAGAGCATTGTTTTGCTTATTACATATGCTCTCTTTGAAGGCACCCTCAGAAGCTAAAGAGAATATATATATCTCAGTTGATTCATCTGTGTTTCTTAGGTAGCTGCACTTATAGCAGAAGGTTCAAAAGCAGAGTTAGGACAGGAAGCTCCAGGCAACAGGGGAAGTTAAACAGTGATCAGTTTTCACAATGCTTTGAGTATGCCCTTGTATCTATTTGGGTTGATGTTAAAAGATCATTTTCTCTCTCTCCCTCATTCCTGATCTTATGATTATTGATTTTTTTAGGAGCTTATGGAAGAGCTTCTCGGATGATAGAAGGGGTTTGTTTACATATTTTGATTGCTTATGGTTTTCATTGTACTTGGAGAAATTGCATAAAGAAAAGGTGCTGGGATGGATCAAGAGGAAACATATTTTCTTAAAGAAGTATGTTTTTGTTCCTATTGTGCACTGGTGGGTATTTCTTTACCTTAATCATTCAATGAGAGTTTCATACTAGTTACTCTTTGGTTATATATCTATATATTTTCTTAATAATTTTAGGAGCCACTGGAATCTCTTGATATTCTGCAACTTTGGTGAACTTGGCCAATCTGAAACTCAAACTTGTATGTTGTTGCTGGATTCACTGCAAACTTCTGGCCCAAGGCGGCTTGAACCAGCTATTAGAAAGTATGCATCTGTTACTTTCTCTTCCTAGTATTGTTACTGCTGTTGAAGTTGGTCCGGGTCTAAGTCCTTTTGTTACAAACTTGGCTGCTGTTTCTCTTGCTAATATTTTCTTGGTTTTAAACCAGGTTTGTGCTGGATATATATAAAGCTGAGAAGAGGCCTGATAAGAAAGAGGTGATATCTCAAATCCCCCTATTGGTGCCAAAGGTGGTGATCCTTTTCTGTTTCAACACTGATTCTTTTTACATGCTTTTTGCCTTTGTGACTGAAGCAAACCATCTCTCTCAGGTGCCCCAACAGACAAATGGTAAAGACTGTGGTAGTTTTGTTCTCTATTATATAAGGTTGTTTATGGAAAGTGCTCCTGAGAATTTCAGTATCTCTGGGGGCTACCCTTACTTTGTAAGTTCTGTTACTTAAGCTGTCGCTTTTCTCTGGAATGTTTTAATTTCAACTGACAGTGGAGTGGATACTAATTTTGGCGGTAAACTACAGATGAAGGAGACCTGGTTTGCTGCCGAAGACTTCGATTGCTTCTGCAAGAGATTCCAGTTGTGTAACTTGTGAACCAACTTTAATTTAATGCATGAATGTATTAAAGAGATCGTTGATAGAATGTATGAATGTATTAAAGAGATCGTTGAACCAACTTTAATTTAATGTATGAATGTATTAAAGAGATCGTTGACGTATATGAATGATCTCAGTTACTTCACTGGGAAATGAGATTGTCGAACTTCTTACTCAGTTCTGTCGATATTTTGATTTGAATCCTTCTTACTAGGAATCAGTTGGGGGATTCCTGTTTGCGGGTGGATGACTACAGAAAAAATAATGTAATGGGTCCATTTATGTATTTACATTTTATCCTCTTATATTTGGGCTTTGGAAAAGAAGTCTTCAAACCAAGGCCTCAACTGGACTGGAGTTTAAACTGAACTTCCCCACAAGGCTTAGGAATTAACACCATTTAGCAATTGAGACAGAAAGTGAACCCAACAAAAAGTCCAAGCTGTCAAGCAAGCAACCTGCTCCTAATCTTAAACTGAATCAGGTTCAGTTCAGAATCAAATCTCTGATAAAAAAAAACATCATTTAAGAATCTCAAAATCTTTTACAATCAAAGACTTTTATACAAGTAAGGTTGTTGCAGTTTGAACTTTGAATTCAATAATGGAAATGGGTTGCATTTTTTTTTTCAGTTTGCTTTTGACATTGCTTGCAAATCCCGCAGCATGCGCCAATTATTTGGTTTTGGAACTAGTCAAAAACCTCCGCTTCCCTTCCTCAATCATCATTATCATTTTTCTTCCCTCCAAACTTAAACAAATATATTCACATAAATAATAGAAAAGGAAATGAATGAATGAATCCTTTTTGACATCCTTGATTTGATGGCAAGAACAAGAAAACCAGAAAATGTGGATGTTTTGAACTATACATAACGAATAATTCAGAATTCAGAAGCTAAACATGAAGGTATTTTGATTCCTAGAACGTGTAGGGCTTAGGTTAGCAAACAGGAAAACCATTGCTCAAAACTTGGCATAATAATTCACGAGGCAATGGCAGAAAAAAAGTTTGTTGAAAGAAACTTTAGAAAGGAAAGTTTTCTTTCTCAAAAACGCCCATACATTTTAAAGAATCTTTTATTCCAGCTCTCAAAACCAACCTTGAAAAGTTCTACTTTCCCTTGTGCAGGATACAGAGAGTAAACAGAAAATTGAAAGAAAAGAATATTTAGATTTTCAGTCAGAGCATTAAGCATTTACCCTTTCCTTTTTTTGCCTTGAAAAGAAGTGAAGACATGGGATGATGAAATGGTGTACAGGAAAGCTAATGTTAGATTCTGAAACTGTGAAAGCAAAAGGACTGAACTGAATCATAGTCACAAGTAAAAAATCATATTGGGAAACTGGAACCAAGAAAAATCAGACAGAACAGAACAGTTTAGATTTTTCTTTTTACCATGTAAACTGCAAAAAGTACCAAGTGCTAGGATTTAGGAACATGAGAATATTTTGACAACTGTTAAAAAGGATAAAGGGCATATTTGCTGATGCTGAACCAGTTTAAAAGATTAGAAAAATTTATAACACGTAATACCTTTTCCCTAGAAAGATAGCAAATGTGGGGAAGATGATGCAATGGAACAGTAAGGTAATTGAGACACAAATTCATGTCCAGACATTTGAAAAAAAAAAAAGTTAAAATGTTATATTTCCAGCCAACTTAGGAGAAAACACAACTCTATTCGCCAAACTGATTGGGAAAAAAAAAGCTCAAACGGGTTCCTCTTTGTTAAAACCCATTCACATCATTAGATACCCATAGTCAAACAGAGAAAAAAAAACAAGTTAGAGTAATCACACTTTTCCTAGAAATTTACAGTAAGTCATCTCTATGCAGCAACTTCAGTTAATGGAACTTCGACTGACAGTGCTGTTATTTCGGTGCCGGTGGTCATTGGAGTTTCAATACCGTTGGTCATAGGAGGAATTTCTGTAACGGTGGTCATTGGAGTTGCAGAAGTTTCAGGCAGTTGTTGCAAGAGCTCGGTATAGTGGAACTCAATCTGTAGTCGGTGATGTAATGGTGTTGATGCCATTAAACCCTTCTTGATATCTGCCTGCAACTCTCTAATAGGTATAGCAGCCAAGAAGCTCTTAAGGTATTCTTTGCAGGACTCTTTTCCTTGGCAAACAACCTCCTCACTCTCCTCACTCTTGGTTGATTCATCAAGTTTGGTAACTATAGCCCCGGCAACAGAACCATCCTTCACATTGACTGGTTGAACCTGTGAATTTTTGGATTCTGATGCAGCTGCTGCTATTTGCTGATCACCGCTCGGCTTCTCTTCTGATGATTGAGCCGCATTTGGTAGCTTGTGAATTACAGTATTTCTGTCAAATTTTAAAATATAAGCTTGATTGCATCCTTCATAAAGCCGCTCTCCTAAAGTGTCAATAATATAGTAAGCCTCTGGCTCAACCTTGAGAACAAAAAAATGGTCATTCCAACTAACAATGAACACCTGAGGTTCACCACTATCTGAACATTCAGCAGCAGCGTGACTAATCTCATCCCAGATGTTATCAAAAGACATTGCACCATGCAGAAAGTCAAATCTTCCCTCATCCATCCCCTCTGGATGGAAAAATCCGATAAAGGACTTCCTTGGCACTACAGAAAGAGGACGTATTTTAGCTTGGAGAACTGTCTCAAGATCAAAATGCTTGTCAGGGAACCGCTCCCTATAGGTCTCATTCTCACACAGGTTCCTCCATTCCAATGAGCCGTCTCTGATCAAACTATCAAATTGAGACTTAATAGGCATCAAGTCATGGTTGTTCTGAAACCAATCAGCAATAACAGCGACAAGGGCTGTGCATGCGCTTTCACCCGCTGCCCGCTCACTCCGTTGATCAATAGAAGCAAAGAAAACCTGTGCTTGAAGCTTCATGTGTCCATCACGGCTTACCACTTCTTTCTGTTCCCAACTGCCAATAGCAAAATTATCATCCCCAAACTCAGAAACTGATGAGCGATTTGCAGATGAATCTTCGTCTGTCTTGTGCCACTGTGAAAACACATGATACTAGAAACTATTAGCACTTCATATGTTTAAATGGTAATAGTTGTGGAGAAAATATGCAGTTGATAATGCATTAATATACGGTACGATTATTGACCAAAAGCGGGGCATTGGAAAAGTAATATGCATTGGAGGGACCTGCAAACTAGCTAAGATGATGAAGTATGAAGTATGTTAACTATGTTTGATATCCACATCCCAATCAGATATATACAAACATGTATTTTTTTGGTGCATGAATGAATAAGGAATCATGAGATGACAAAACTTCAGTATTAGCCTACATTATAAAATAACTTGACACAGGAAAAATCAATATATTTAGGGCATTCATGATGATAAAAAATGATCATCTATTAAAACTAGGGTTGCACTATTTTCCTTTCTTCATCAGATTGCAGATAGAGAGCTATAATGTGAATTGAAAAAAATAAATAAATAAATGACTCACCCCAAGGGCATTAGATTCATCAGAGCTAAGCTGCCGGCGGTCAAAATCAATGTCATCGCCACCTTCTTCTCCATTTCCTTTCTTTAACAATGGTTCCCCTTTGGCTTTAGGAGACCTGAAGCTCAGTTTCCTTTTTCTCCAAGGCAGAATGCTGCGCTTGGAACTCTGTGACAAGGATGGCTCTGAGACTGATGCAGCAGAATCCTCAACAATGGAGCAGCCAACATCTGATTTACGATTGCTGTAGTACACCCAATCCTCACCTTCCTCATTGATCCTCATGCTGGAGTAAATTGATCCTCCAGCATAATTTGCATATGCTAGAGTACCATAACTAAAAGACTTCCTGACAGCAGACTCATCCTTTCCTTCATCTGATTCTCCTTCCTCAAAATCGTCAAGTGAATCTGTGTCCAATGGATACTCACCATCATCACTCCTGGCAGAACACCTTCCTTCACTGCCCTCATCCTCTCGACATGCTTTCTTTGCTCTCCTGGTGGAAACATACTCCGTAAATATTTTCACTTTTCTAAGACCAGCTTTAATTGCAGAGAGCTCATCCTTTTCCATTGAGACAGTTTCTCCAGGCCGAGAAGGTGATGTAACAGGCACTAATGCTCTCTGAACTGGCTCCGTGGTTTCCTGAGCAGTTCGTATTTCCAACAGGCCAAGTGATATCTAAATTATGAAAGAGTGACTGAAATTAGAATGGTTAAAAATGTAAAGAAAATTAATTTATCAAACACTGTAGAACCACAAACAAAACTATTTCAAGGCACATACCAAGAGTTGGGGACCCGGCTCAGCAGCACCGGTGGAGAGTGTGAGAGGGATGTTTAGCTCAAACTCTTTCTGTTCGGCGGCAGAAGCATATTCAGCAAGATTCAATGATGCTGTTCCAACAACAGGAACCTTGTTCTTTGCCCCCTGATTCAACCCCTGCATCAAGAAAGATAAACTATGAGGTTAATTCAAAAAGTTTATGAGACAATTTCTCAAAACCAGCAATAAATAGCAGAGCATTGACCAAAATATATTGCTATAAAAATAAGAAGATAAAACAAAATTTGGAGGTGAGATCATTCTGCCTCCAAGGATCAGCAATAATCGACGGTGATTTCTACATATTATGTTTGAATATGGGTAGACCATTCAAAAAGTTCAGACTGAATACAATTTGTCAAACAAAGCAAGTAAGAAAAAGGATAAAATATAGTCCCTTTGATATTATCTATGTAAAAATATTAGTCATCTTTCAAAATATCACCAACTCTCCAACAGTCAACTGCCATAAAGAAACACAACCACCGGTCTAATTTATCTTGAAAAAAATAAATTAAAAGTTCAAGCTATTAATTTCAATCAAATTTATAGTTGAAATTCTTCTAAACTATATCCAATACTATAGATTTCTAAAGAACACTGAACAGTTCAAGCTATGTCAAATTTCATCCCCAATCAAACAACCAAACTAACAAACACAAGAAAATGCAGAAAAATATAATCAAAACACATAAAAATGACAAAACATTCATAGACATGAAATGTTTTTCCCGAAATCCAATAGATATGAAAAAGACACAAACCCAAAAAGCCAGCTCTTTGACAATCTAAACCCAAAAAATTGTCCATAATTTATAATAACAAGAATTTAAAAAGAAAAACTTCATTTCCTAAAAACCCGCACAAATAAACAAGAAAACCAAAACAAAACAAAAAAGAATCCGTTGTTTTGAGACTCACATTCAAGACAGAGAAAGCGATCTCCCAAGGATGAAAGACATTCTCCTTATAAGCCGATAAGCTACAAAGGGTTTGAAACTCCTCATCCCACAAAACGACGCCGTTCTCGTCAACGCCTTCGGCCTCCTTGGTGAAATTCCTCTTGACCGTTCGCCTCAAAGAACTGAGGGAAGCCTTTGGACCTTTCCATCGAATCTCGACCGTTAATTTCTCCGGCTTCTGTAAACCTTCCCCAGCCAGATCCAACCCTTCTAACCTCCTTACAATTAGCTTTACCTCGTACTTTTTCGAAACCAGAGGTGGCCATGGCCGCCACCTCATCATCTTCACCACCATTTTTCAAACAATAAAAAGAGCCCAGAAAAACAAAAACCAACCTTAAATTCCTCGAATTGTTAACACTCTCGAAAAACCCAACGAAACCCAGATATTCTCTACTTGTATTCTTTCTGGGTTTTCTTTGAATTCAAACCCCAGAAGAAGAAGAAAAAGAAAGAAGCAAAATTGGGGTTCTTGAATCACAATATAAAGAAGAAGGTAGTTAAATTAACGGATCAAAACTGAAGATTTGAATTCGTTAGAAAGGGGAATTAATTAGAATTTGAAGAACAAAAGAATTAATCCTCGAGAGAGAAACAGGGAGAGAGACATAGAAGGGAAAGGGTGCTTATATTACTTTATATATAAAAAGCGAAAGACAGCAGAAAGAGAGAGAGAGAGAGAGTGAACGTTGAAGATTGAAGAAGAAAGAGAGAGAGAGAGAGAGAGTAACCTGGAAGAGTTAAGAAAAATTAACTAGGGTTAAATAATGAAAAACAAAACGAAACAAAAAGGAGACTGAACCGGAGACAGAAACAAAGGTTTACAATTACAAGTAGAAAGAGTTTAGTAATCGTTGTCGTCGGGGGCCGGATGTAACGGCGTAATAACGAGGTAGTTGACTTCCGTTTTTCTTGTCATTTGGATTTTTGGTTTTTTGTTTATCGTTGAGAGTTTCCGTTTTATCCAAACTCTTTTTATTTTTTAGGTTTTATCCACTTTCGTTTTTCTTTTCTTTTTATGCCCTTTTATTTCTTTTATATTCTTCCCTTTTGCTACTTTTTTTAGTTTTTTTTTCTCTCAACCTTAGTCCTTATTATATGAAAAAATTGGAGAGATAAATTTCTTTTTTAAAAATAATACATATAGAGATGAATTTCTTCATTATTATGGATAAAAGTGTTTTCTTAATCTATATGCAATTTGAGATTTTTAAAAAAAAAAAAATTAGTATTTACATTTTTTATGAAAAGACATGGCTACTATCAAATTTTATTTTTTCCATTATATATCTAGTCTTGTATATGGATTTAATTGAGAGGGTACTTAATGTGAACATGTTTAGGTGGTGTAGCATCATATTCTAACTACTAATTAATCTATTGAATAATAATATAGCTATATGTATGATATGAATTCCATGTATTTTTCGTATTGTGATAATGAAATTAATGTGCATGCATAGTGATCATTTACATTTTTTTGGCCAAAGATAATATATACATTTAATGTGCATAATATGAGCAGTATGTTCGCACTATTTGTATGCTTTAAATATTATTTGTTTATATATAATTTCACATTCAATGAAAAACTTCATGCTTATATATATAAAAAAAAAACTTTGATTAAAAACTTATTAGTACTATAGTTATCAAAGAGTACATGTCTTAGACACTATATAATGTGTGGCTTAAAAAAAATCCAATTTTGAGATTTAATATATACTAATATAATATAATATATATAAAATTCTCCTATCCACGGACAGTGAAATCTAACAGACTGCATACGTGAGGTTAAATGCTCGACATGTGTCCTTTTAAAGAATAGATTTAAATATAAAATATTTAATTAATTAACTAATGGAATCTGATACCTGTCAACATTTTAATCTATTTGTGAAATCCAAAAATTCCACCGACAGTATAACAAATAATAACTCTATAATATATTCAGGAGAATATTGAACAAAAGCAATTTTTTAGCTTAAATAAGAGAGATTTATAGATGAAGAGGATGACTGAGAGTGGATAAGATTCAGACACAAACATTCATATTCAGATATTGCGTATTGTTAGAAAATTTATTGGTGAAAAGTGGTTAAAGTTTAGTGATAGAAGTAGTTAAGATTTAAAAGTATGATACAAACATTCAGATTCGAATTTCCTTATTGTGATTCGTAAATTCAAAAAATTCAAGAGTGGCTAAGGTTTATTGGTTTAGTAATTGGAGTGCTTAAGATTCATACATCTAACACAAGCATTCAAATTCGAGTTTCACGTATCGTGTTTTGTGATTCGTGATTTGTAAATTCAGAAAATTTATTTGTAAAAAGTGATTAAGATTCATACATCTGGCACAAACAGTCAGATTCGAATCTCACATATTGTGATTTGTAAATTCAGAAGATCGAATAGTGGTTAAGATTCAGTTTTTCAGACATCTAATGCAAACAATTATATTCAAATCTCATCTATTCTAATTCGTGAATTCCGGAATTTCCAATCTCACTTATTGTTATTCATGAACTCCAAAATTTGTTGGTGGAATGGATATATAGATTCCAATATGGGTTTACAACTTACCTTATCCTTGGAGATTAGGTTACCATGTTGATCACTCCTACAATAATGCAGTGGATATGATTTTAGCTGTAGCTTTTTCATTTTATTTTCTTACTAAAATAAGCTAAGAATTGTCAGCCTAGTCTTTGGTATCTCATTAAATTATTCCATTTCCAATCAAACAATAGTCACTTTGTAAAAATATGACTGCTTAATCTTATCAAGTAACCAAGAGAGAACTGTTTCATAATCCAAAATTGGTGCATACATTGCTTAAAAAGAACAAAAATTAGAAACAAAAATAACATCTCTAACTACTAGCTAGGAGATCAATATGGCTTTTCAAAATAAGCAAACTAGAGAAAAATTACGAATACTCTAGAATTTCAAAACTTTATAGACATATAAAGCTTCCAAGACAAAGTAGCCTTGAGACAGCAGGATGATGACTTTTTTATATATATCAAGTTAACTCTGCTCAAATCGGGTCAGTCTATTATGAGATAAATCTTTCCTAATAAAAATTTTAGTAGTGTTAATTTGGTTTTAGATAGCATATTTTTATCAAAGACAATTTTTTTTTAAAAATTATAATTAGACTATGTGAAATAGTTCTCTACGTTTCGCTTGCTTAAAGAGTTATAAAAATATCTTAATTATATTTATTTATTTATTTCTGCTTGGTATATACATAGGAATCTTAATTTGCGTTTGAGATACCAATAGCGTATTACTCATAGAAACTAAAGTTAATTCTGGGGAAAAAAAAGAAACTATAGTTAATTATAGCTATACATTTAAATCCTGGCCAATTCCCAATTGAGTGATAAATATATATACTTGTGAATAGATAATTGTAGGGGCCTAATGTCCAAATTGCGTCTAAATCTTTTCAAATTTGTTCAATTTGAGACAAAACATTTAAACAGGACCAAATTGAGTCTAAACGTTAGCAAATTGTACCAAATTGAGCTTATTTTGGACAGAATTGTGGCAGTGAAACGCATGTGCCGTTACTACAATTCCAAATTTCCGTCCAAACTACGCCAAATTTGATGTGTTTTGCTACCATTTAGGTCCAATTTGGTTCTATTTAAAGGTTTAGACTCAAATTGAGTAAATTTGGAAAGATTTAGCCTCAATTTGGATATTAATCCTAATTGTAGGATTGTATTTAAAAAATAATAATAATTGTAGGATTGTAAGAGATAGAATTGTGTAACTATTCTCTAATGATATATATTTCTGATTTCAACTTTTTTATTGTTTGGAATATGCCAACAGGCAACCACCCCTATAGAGCTCATTGAGAGGATTACCGGCAACACATTCCCACCAAAAAATTATACTACATTCCCAAGTCCCAACTCCCAACCATTGAATTGGGGAAAAAAAACACTTGCAATATCCTTTTTTGATTTTTTTTTTTTAAATCTATGGAGATATTGAAATTTGTCATAAAATCAAAATGATCATAATCAAAAGATTTTTTTCAAGCTAGTTTGAACTTTGAGCATAGGTTTTCCAAGCTATATATATTGGCTAAATATGTTTACCCACTCTTGAGAAGTTATGTGTTTATTAGTATATATAATTTATTAAGTCAACGTTTGGAGCTCATTCAACCAAAATTTGTTTCTTTCATTCACACCAATACCCCCCCTTCCCTTTTTTTTTTATTTTTCAAAATATGTATATTGAACAATTTGAGTTTTGACTTTGCATGTGTACCTCATGGGCACCATGTGATCTTTTTTGCTTGGAAGGGTGGGGAGGCATAAAATCATCTTCCTTATTCATTTTCTCATGATCTTTGAAAGAAAAATGTGTTAATTATGGAATTAGTGTCAAGCAAATTAATATATAAGAGTAAAAATTAAAAAATTGATGTGGAAAAAAAAAATTATTGTGCAGTTGGTTTACTCATATGTAGAGCTGTTCAAGGGCCGGGCTACCCGCCCAAGCCCGTAAGCCCGTCCGATATTTTAAAGAGCTTGGACAAGAATTTTAAGCCCGTTGGATGGGCTTGGACAAAAATATCAAGCCCGTTTATTAAATGGGCCGGGCTTGGGTATGAGAGCAAAAGCCCAAGCCCGGCCCGGGCCCGGCCCGATTAAGAAAATATATTTGTTTTTATTTTTTATTTGTTGATATATAATATATATTAAATATACTTTATACCGTATGTTAAATAAGAAAAATATGAATAATATATATAGAAAATCTTATTATCAATGAGAATAGTATGTTATAGGTAGTATATATCATATTTTATATTTACAATTATATATTTATATAATTAATTAATATAATTTAATTCTTAAAATAATTATTAAAAAATATTAAACGGGTTTTTGGACGGGCCTTGGTCTAAATATTTGATAAATGGGCCGGGTTTGGACAAAAGTTTGAGGCCCGTTTTATAAATGGGCCGGGCTTGGGCAACACTAATGGCCTTAATCTCAAGGCTAGGCCCGGCCCGAACCCGGCCCGGCCCGACCCATGAACAGGTCTACTCATATGCATTATGCCTTTAAGTTATTTTTTTACACAAACTAACAAAGCAGCATAAAACACATATACATTGAATACGGTAAGAGTTGAACGTAAGAGTTGAACATGAGACCTCACCATCCAAGAAGCATGCACCTACCATTAAGCAAAATGCTTAGGTGCAATTAGATATCATTATCAAAATAAGAAAATTTTAAAATAATAATAGAATTAACTTATTACTTCTTCAGATATATTATTATTTTTTATTATTGTTTTTTAGCAATATTATTATTGTTATTAGTAGTAAAAAATATCAAAGTCTTTAATTAGAAATTTTAACAATTAAGACTTCTCTTTCTTTCAAAATTATATATGCAAAATAGCTAGATCATGGGACACAAGCACGTTTGAAAGACTTTTTTTTTTTTTTGGCCTTCATCCATGGGGTCAAGTCCTTTGGCTTTACAGCTTGGCTATTGAAATGGTTGGGGATTTTAGAGCCTTAGAAGTTGGGCAAGTGATTTGATTGTTGCAACTTGCATGGCTTCAAGATTTCCTAACCTCAAAATCTCAAAACATGATATTATTAATTTTATATATTATGGCCATGGGCACCATATATATGATCATGCTTAATCTGTGGGGTTTATATACTTAGTTAGCTTATCTCAAAATATATATATATATATATATATAATTAGTTAGCTAAGACTTGAGACTTTTCCTTCCCATTCAAACCCTTCGAATAATAAATTCCTAGCTTGGGTTCAGGGATGGTTTAGATTTGGGAATTGGTAGGATCTATTATTTGAATATGATTTAATTCAAACACTTCACTTTTATAAAAAGTGATTCAATCCAATTCATTACTATTAATTTTATTATTCTATTAACTGTTTAAATGATAATAATACCGGAAGAACTGCAAAGCTCGAAATTAATCTTTACAAGTTGATCAGTCTGCGCTGGCGCGTCGGATATTCTTTGTTATAGATTTTGTTATTATTGTTTGAATATAGGAATGATTTCAAATTTTGAAATTTTATTAGTATTTTGTGTATTTGTGAAGTAGTTTGCCATTTAAATGGATCTCAATTTTCTATGTATATATAACTTATTAATAATGGTGGTTGAGTTTTATATCTGTAAAATTCATTTTTTGTTGATAAAATCGTAACTTGTAATCCATTTCTTATTCTTGGACATTAACCTTTGCTACTTAAAATATCTCATTTCTCATAAATCTAACTAAATTCTTTTTATCACTATAGTTCGAGAAAGATGAGAGACGTTTTTATTTTTTAAAAGAAAATCATTAAATTAAAACAAAACCAATTAGTCTGAATACTTTAATGGGTTTTACACATAAAATTACAGAAATAGCGAAATTAGGAAGAATAAGAGGAGGACACAAAGTGGGCAAATGAGTCTTCAAAGTGGCAGAAGACCCAAATGAATTGTGAGAAACTAATTGAGGGTCTTCTTAATAAATAAATAATACATGATTTGATGGTCAATGAATGCTTTCACATTCAATTGGTTAAAAACTCTTGCAATTACAAAAAAGGGCTTGAGGAATAGGAAATGATGAGAAACTAACTGAAGGCTTTCTTAGTAATTAACCAAATGAGAAAAGACATAAAAGGACAAAAAATGTTCAAACCGAATTTTCTCATCGATTCGGAAAATGAACTTTTAGTAATATCCCTGGGTGTTTCAAATAATATTTAGTATATATATATATATATATATATATATGTGTGTGTGTCAATAGCCATGTAACCTGCAATTAAGAAGATTCAAACTTTGACGATCTCAAATATTTGAAAAATAATTCAGTATTCTTAAATTTATATGACCCAAAATGAATGCCCTATCAACGAAAAGAGGAAATCCCTAGTCATGCCTAAAATCATTCTAGCTTTTTCATATATTTGAGTAAAGAATATTATAACTCTTGATACATATGGGACATATTGATAGCATTGTATACCCTTTGGAAAGTAGGCTAAAAGAAGTAAAGAATAACCCTTTGAATGAGAATATTCCCTTATTTAGATGAGAATAAAATTTTTGGGTGGCTAGGAAATTTTCATAACCCCGAATAACAAAGAGAATTTGGTTTTTTGCAAGGTTAAATTGAGAAGTAGAGTTAATCAATTTTATTTGCTTGGAGAGCCCACATCATTTCTCTTATTTCGCCAGGCAAAGATCTTAGCACAAATCTTACTTATAATAATTTGGTATGAGCTCAAATGTTGGGTTCCCAACT
Organism: Corchorus olitorius; assembly: GCA_001974825.2. NCBI lineage: Eukaryota > Viridiplantae > Streptophyta > Magnoliopsida > Malvales > Malvaceae > Corchorus > Corchorus olitorius. Next base: position 25,431 of record AWUE01020370.1, on the reverse strand, counting down.
GGCAAACTCTATATACCTAATTCATGAAAATGGTTGACAACTGTAAGATTGGTATTTCCTTTTTAATTACAATGAAATTAGATTTAAGAAATTTTTATCTATATATGATCTTGAAATTTTCTTTAGAGATAATGATATAAACCGTAATGTTAAGTACTTATATATAACATAATTGGTCCTAGTACTCGAGTATTTGATTCAAGTGATTGATTTATCTCGATTCCTCCTGTTCTATTCAATAGAGTTCGATTTTCCCATTTTCAAATATAAAAAAATAAAGTGCAATTGACCTTAACAAAATAGAACTAAATATTAACCGAGTGGGAGGCATTGAAATGATTGTATAGTTAATGAGTAACAACTAGAGGGTGATTTTGCACACTTCCTTCCCTTTGAAGTTCAAAGATTAGAGTACTATATCTAATGCCTTATTGCTGTAGTAGCTAGGATCTTTAGTTGGGGAAATATCAATCTCCTAACTTCACTATAGATCTTCTTATGACTGAATTTTAAAAAATTCCCATTCTTTTTCTCATTAAAAAATTAGCTATATAGACCTAACCCTCCACTACAAGGTACAATCTAAAATCCAATTAGACAAATTTGGATATTGAATATCCAAAATGAGTTGTTATTAACCACATAAAGGCAACCAAAGGAAAGATGCATGATTATTGATTCCCCCACCAACATCTGTCAAGGCATCAAGAAAATGTTTTCAATCTCTCTTTATTTATTAGTATTAACATCTCCATCACAATAGGTAGTTCCAATGCTAAAGCATTAAAGAAAAGGAAATTATTTAGCTTTATATCTATATATATGCCCCTAAGTCTTTGACATGAAACATTTTTTCCCCACTAAGAAAAATTCCATTGATTATATCACCATGCAACTTTTTTCATATTAATACTATATATTGCCACCCCTCACCTCCCCTAATTGATCTACTAGGCAATGGATTGGGCACCAATCACCACCTTGAAGAAAGTTTCTTTTATCCTTTTTTTTTTAAAAAAAAAATGGTTATATATGTCATTTATGTATAGCCAAACTCATCAACCTAGTTGTCAAAAACTCATCAAACCAATTTTAGGGAAAAAAAAATCTGGATTGCTAAATACTGCCCCCCCTTTGGACTATTTTACCCTTTACTTTATTTTCCATCAAATTTCAAACTTTTCAATTCTCTCAAATTCTCTCAACCTTCAAACTTTCAAAACTCAATCATTCAAAATCATTCAAGTAAAACAACATCAAAACTCATGCACAAAGATTTTTTCGGATTGAAAGTATCTGCGTTTTTTTTTAATCTTTTTAGATTTTCTTTTAATTTCTTTTAATCTTTTAATAAGTATTGGTTGGACAATTCATTTAGCTTAAATGGGTATAAATATGTCAATATTAGCAAGAGGACTTTAATCTTTAATTAATGATAAATAGAAAAAGAATTCTTTTTTTAAAACATATTTTCAATCCGAAAAAATTTTTGTGCATGAGTTTTGATGTTGTTTTACTTGAACGATTTTGAATGATTGAGTTTTGAAAGTTTGAAGGTTGAGAGAATTTGAGAGAATTGAAAATTTTGAAGTTTGAAGAAAATAAAGTAAAGGGTAAATAGTCCAAGGGGGGGCGGTGGCTAGTAAAAGGAGGCGGTATTTAGTAATACCCACTCATAAAATTAATCCAAAATTTGACAATACGATGTATATCTTCCTAATTTGAAAACAAAAACTTAAAATTGATGGTTTTTCTAATATTTTGTAAAGAAAAAGTCTTGGGTATTAGATTTAGTCTAATTTTATATATGAAATTAATTTGTTTTATTTGGTTTTGTTATTTATTTTGTATTATTATTTATAATATTTATGTCATATATAATAGGATCGATGGGTAAGTTAATTATTATTATCATAACTTTTTTTGAGTATAAATATATTATCTTATTTTAACCTTGAATTTGATCGCTTAGACACCAGAAGTGACAAAAATCAAAAAGAAAATTATCTTAATACCAAAAAATATTTAATTAGATAGATAATTTCAAGAAATAGTTCATTACTTCTTTCCCCTTTTCATCATGTAATATATAATTTAAGGCGGTTACCAAAACTATGAGAAAAAGTAACACTATTGTTTAGTCTTAATGAAAAGGCCATAGAAAAAGTAAATTTGTATATATACTATCAAAATCAAGTAGCTTTTTCACCAAACAAAAAATCAAGTAGCTTTCATATGGAAAACGACTTCTAAGATAATTGTTTTCAATAAATCCATAGAAAGGAGAAAAAAAAAGGAGGACAAAATTCGTAGCTTAAATTTAAAGGGTCAAGGCTGTCACGTTACATTGTTTGAAACGATCCTCATCCAATTTCATTGGGGGTTAACTCAACATTGTTGATCATTTTTTAAAAAATATACTTATATATTCTACCAAAAAATATATATTATATAACAAATAAATAAAAGCAACGTTTATTTATTTATATATTCTTTGTATTTTATCAATAATTGCCATATTTTCAATTTGACAATTACTAGTTAAATATCAAGGAAATAATAGTTGGCCTTGACAATAAGTCATGATAGAATATTCCTATTTTTATTATTAATTCTTTTTTGTCTTTAAGAACACCATGAGCCCATGAATATAAGAAAATTTTGTTTTGGCCAGCCATGAATAAAGAATTACTAGCATACAATTTAATCTTTATTTTCTATTTAATTGCTTAACATGGAATCAAAAAGAATCGAGGCATGTGAATGATATATGCCTTTGAATAAAAGTATAAAACATTAATTAATACGGAGTACTATTTTACTATGTGTAAAATTATAACCAACACAATTACATACAACAAAAATTATTCCATGACATGACTAATGACTTCCCCAAAAAAATTATTCTTTTGATGTCATGTTGTTGTTCTCAATCCCTTCCCATTTGGCAATGTCTCAAGTTTTAGCTATATTGCTTTATATATATTCTTATGCTGTGAAAATACTTGTAAGGTCCATGTATTACATGTTCAATTTCATCCATGTACTCAAAAAACGATCAATCTAATTCATATACTCATAAGATTGAGTCAATTTAATCTCTATGCCCACACGATTGGTCCTCATTGTCCCTTTATCGATTGGACTCAATTGATCCAATTTTATGGGTATATGGACTAAATTGATGCAATCTTGTAAATACTGGACTAAACTGATCGGTTTTTAAGTACAAGGATGAAATTGAAATTTTTGTGCAATACAGGAACCTCCTCCTAAGTATTTTAACTAATCTTCTGCTACTAATATTACTTTATATATTTTAAAACTAATAATTTGGTTTGACAATTTTTTTCAAAATTTTTATTTTTTAAAAAAACCATTATAACCCTTTACATCAAACTACACCAAGTTGCACATTTAAATTTAAATGTTGTTTTTTTTTGGTACCGAAATTTAAATGTTGTTATATATAGCTTAAGCAATCTACACTCAAATGTCAAACTCCCACACAAATAAATTATTATAATGCTAAGGTATGGATGCCGAAATTGATCATGAATCATGATTTTGCTTTTCTTATACTTCTTATTAGTTTCTAAGTTAAAACATTAGACAACAATATGTACATTTTGGTGTGCCCAACAAACTCACCAAACAATTGCATGCCATGCTAATTTATTGAACGCATGGAAGATGCCTACTTTGTAAGATTGATGGTTAATAAATTATGGTCATATATATGGGGTTTTTTTTTTTTGGAGTTCAAGAGTTAGCCCTTCAACTTTTAAACAAAATTACAAAATAAGATAAAAGAAGACTAATAATAAAGCTCCAATGTCCAATCCAATCATATTCTTTTGTTGATGTTACGCGAGACAAGAAGTTAATGTACTGCCACATAAATTAATTGGATTGTCATGATCATAATGTTAATGGTGTATATAAAAATTGTTACAAAATAGGGTTATTTAAATCCATGAAATTTTTCAATACCTAGTAAAGTATTTTTCTTTAAAAAAAAATCTAACATTTTATGTACCAAAATAAATTTTTAAAATCTAAAAAAATTATATATGCGCTCTTTTTTCTTTAAAAGAAAAAAGAAAGAAAATTTAAATAGTACATATGGAGTGCGGCGGACTGTGCAGAACTAGCCACGTAGGCACCTATATCACAGAAAAAAATTGTGATCGGACGCCAGCAACCTTTTAAAATTGCTATATTAACGAATAGAAAAGTTCCACGTGTTTAGAAAAATAGTGAAAAGCAACACCTTATATATTGGCTTATTAGAGGTGGTGATTATTTAATCACCATGGAGCAAAAACTAGCCGTTGTTATTAGTGCTACTCGAGCTTTCTTATAAGTTATAACAAAAAAATCTTTGTTTAGTACAATCATAACAAAAAATGGTCAATGGTTAATCTATACTATATATAAAAGTACGAGTTTTGTAAAACTTTTGAATCGACTATTATATCTTTATTTTCCTAATTGAATCGACCATTATATCCTTATTTTTCAAACATATTTCTTAAATGTCATTACTTAACTATTATAGTTTTATTCTATTAAAAACTCTATTTTTATTGAATTAAATTTAATATCTTTATAATTACTTTCTTTTTATCATTGTACTATTTTTTTCAAAATATAGAGTTTTATTCTACTAAAAACTCTATTTTCATTTAATTAAATTCAATATTTTATAATTATTTTATTTTTACCATTTTAATTTATAAAGTTATTATGATTGACATCTTACTATTTGATAGTTTATAATAATGTATTATGATTAAACTTTATTATTTCCCTAATGTGCAATTATTTTATTTGACTTATAATTAATTTTTTGCTTGATAAAAACTTGCTGTATAATTAAAAAAATCTAACATTCTTATAACTATGTCATTTTTACCATTTTACTATTTTAATTAAAAAAACTTAGATGTATTAGAAAATTTTAAATATACTTTTATAGTTTTACTCAACTAAAAACTCTATTTTTATTTAATTAAATCTAATATCCTTATAACTATTTTGTTGTTATCATTTTACTATTTTAATTAAAAAAACTTAGATATATTAGAATTTTTAAAATATATTCTCTTACAATATTTTTAGAAATAAACTTTTACAATTATTCTACTAAAAACTCTATATTTATTCGATTAAATTGAATATTTTTAATAAATATTTTATTTTTACCATTTTACTTTTAAAATATTGGAGATTTTTTTGGTAGTTATGGATCCATTTCAATTATTATATAAACTAATAAAAGTATTATTATCAAGTTTAAAAGTTAAAATAAGTTGGCTAATCATTAACTATTTAAATTTTTTTAACAAATTAAGTTAAAAATTTATTTAAAATCTAATTTTTGTGATTGACTTTGTTTTTCTATTTTTGTAGTGTGTATTGGTAGTTTAAATCTGGTTTTAAGTCAAATTGAGTCAGGTAAGTTTCTCGAGTCATTCGGGTTTCGGCTCATCTAGGTTCAGGTCTACTAGGTCTTGGGTCAGGCGGATTCGAGTTTTGACCTTGGGTCATTCAGGTTTTGGATTTTTCGGGTCTAGATTTAGGTCAATTGGATCAACCTTGAATATTTTAACTACTGGTGAAGTTTAGCAAACTGCATATACGGGTTTGTCGTGTCTGAATATGACGGATTTGAGTCGTTTACTTTTTTTGGTCAAATCGGGTTATGTCGGATTGGACGAGTTATCGGGTTCGGATCAGATTTTGACAGCTCTACGTATAATAAATTTCAATTATTATTATAATTTTCATTTAATTTAAACACGAGTATCACGTGCAATGCACATGGAAGTAGAGACTAGTAAATAAAAATTTCAGATATTAAAATTCACAATATCGCCATCTTCAATGGAATTCACCACAAAATAGTAAAAACGAGTGCATTGGTTTTAAAGATTTTAAAACTAATAGTTATCAAGACTTGTTGAATTAAGTAGAAGTTTAGTACATTTTAAGTAAAAGTTTTTTATTCGAATCTTGTATTGAAAAAAAATGTTGAGAAAAACTTATTTTATTAGGGATTCACTTACACTGTGGAAAGTACTGGAAATATTAAGTATATATTTGAAGTAAATTATCAATTTATTTTCTTATCAAATTTAACTTTAAACCTAAATACTTTTGATGTATTATTCTAAAAATGAAATTTCTTTAGTTTTTGTTTTAGTTTTTATGTTAATTAAATAAAATAACTTTATTATTTCTTATAAATTTTAATATATTTCAAAGATTAACATGATAATACATACAATTCAAAAATTATACTTAAGCGTACCCTCTTTGTCAAAAGTAAAAAATAAAAAAGCCTACCCCTAAGCACACAAATCTTTAATTATATTATATATTTGACTCGTGCTTCGCGACGGATTGAGAAGATTATGGAAAGATTGAGTCTTTGTATTGTTCATGTCGTGTTTCAGTATATATATACTATATATTATTTTTAGTTACCAGGAAAATTACTAAAAGTCCAAATTGAGGATTAATGTGGTGTCACCTTTTGACTTTTTTTTGGTCTTTTCTCACTTTTCGGATGACTAAAAAGCCCCTCTATGAGTTTCCCCCCTTCCTTGTCCTACTACCTTTTTTTGTAATTACTCATTTTCCTTCATTAATTGCTTTTAATTAATGTTTCTCCCCCTTTTTCTTTTTTCCTCTCACCAACTCACCTGCTGGTTCCTTTTAACTCCTCAGTGCTGATCAATCTTCAGGTTTGCCAAAAAATCAAACATGTCATTACTCCCCTCTGTTTTCACCTTCACATCTCTTTCCCTTTTCTTCCCCTTCCCTATTGGACCGTTCAATGTTTTTCCCTTCTGAATTAAACCACTCTTTCTTCAATGCGTCTATTATTATCCAATTAACATCATATTCTATTACATCTTTGCACTTCCTAATAATTATTTTTAGTTACCAGGGAAATTACTAAAAGGCCAAATTGAGGATTAATGCGGTGCCATCTTTTGGCTTTTTTTGGTCTTTTCTCACTTTTCGGATGACTAAAAAGCCCCTCTATGAGTTTCTCCCCTTCCTTTTCCTACTACCATTTTTTGTAATTACTCATTTTCCTTCCTTAATTGCTTTTAATTTATGTTCCCCCCCCCTTTTTCTTTTTTCCTCTCACCAACTCAGATGCTGGTTCCTTTCAACTCCTTAGTGCTGATCAATCTTCAGGTTTGTCAAAAATCAAACATTTCATTACTCCCCTCTGTTTTCACCTTCACATCTTTTTCTCTTTTCTTCTCCTTCCCCATTTCTTCACCATGGACCGTTCGATGTTTTTCCCTTCTGAATTAAACAATCATTTCTTCAATGCGTCTATTATTGTCCAATTAACAGCATATTCTATTACATCTTTGCACTTCCTATTACTTACAAATAAATGCATGTTCTTTGACCTTTCTTAGTTTTGCATGTCTAAAAAGTTAGCTTACAAAGATTTATGACAATAGCAAGAGACAATATTAAAACCAATCCATTTAAATTGCATAATTGATTATATTAATATCCTTATGCAATCAGTTAATCAAGTGCCACTCTAAAACAAAGAATGCCCGTAGCGCTAGCGCGGACTAATATGACTTGTATTAATTAAGTGGGTTGTGAAGATTTTGATGTTTCTTTCAGGACACTCTCAATTTTTTGTTTTGTATATACATACATACATATATATATATTGAATGTTTTGGAGTCATAATTTAAGTTACCTAAATAAAATGTCTCAATTCCTTTATTTAAATTTATTTAGAATGTTGGTTATGGATTATATGATCAATAGGTGTTTTTGTTGACTGTATATGGTGTAACCGTGTAAGTGAGAAGTCAATGAGTAAATAGTTTATAATGCAAATCGTTTGAGTCATTTATGATAACGATAAGAAATTTGGTTGAGAAAAATTATTTTATGAGAAATTTATTTCATGAATGAAATAGTAGATTTCTAGCTCTTGACATGACTAATTAGGACAAAATGCTTTTGAGTCCTTTATGAAAGTCGCAGATCATGCAATAACTTTTAACCGACACTTGAATAACTTCAATTGGACATATGGATAAAAAATTATACGATATTAAATAGACCGTCAATCAAAACCATAGAATTTCAGAAGCATTTTTTAGAATCAAAACATTAAAATTGGTTTCTGAGTTCTTCATGAAAGTTGTAGATCATGAAATCACATTTTAATAGACACTTGAATCACCTTTATCAAACAAAAAATACAAAAATAAAATCCGAAGCGTTAAATCGTCCAACCCGTAATTGTAAAGGATTAAATAGCATAAAGTATAAAAGTATGAGGATCATTTGATAAATAATCCAGCAAAAAAATATTTGTTTATGGAGACCAAACACAAAAATTCCCTCTTGAACTCTCCATGAAACTCATTAATCAAATTCAGCTTTCAGGCCCTTAATGCAAGTCGTAGATCACACAATGACCTTTTAATCGACACCTTAACAAACGCAATCAAACAAGTGGACCGAAAATTATACAATATTATATAGACCGACAATTGAGACTAAAATTTCATAAGAATTTTTTAGAATCAAAACATTAAAATTGGCTTTTGAATCGGCCAAATATCCAATTTAGGCCTAAACCTTTACAGAGTTCCAAATTGAGTCCAAACGTTTTCAAAACCAACCAAATTGAGCATAAGTTGGACGGAACATTAGGTGTGTCTGACACGCACCGTGACCGTTTCTAACGGTCTGACGTGGCATGAACAACGTGTAATATATTATATTTTTTAAAAAAAATTCCATTAAATAATGAAAAAAAAGTGAAATCCATTTCCACCAAGAACATGAGGAACACCAACCCAGCCACTGCCCCCATTCCTCAACATATAAACCACTGCCCCATTCCTCAACATATAAACCACGGTCAAATCCACAAGAGTTGCAATAACAATGAAAAAATAAATCAAAATCAAAGTGGAACATCCAAAGTAACTATTTACTTATATAGTGGTTAAACTCCAAGTTACAAATTGGACTAAGTATCAAACAAAAACAAAGAAGAAGGAAAGGATCAAAGGAACTAGTTCGAAATTTCAAAACAGAACAAGAGCAGTGATTCGTCGAATTCAAATATATACTTATAAGGAGTTTGAGCAATAACAGTTTGATTAGAATTTTTTTTATACTTTTATTGTTTTTCTCCAATGCTGAAAAAGCAACTCCCTTACCAGTTCCAAATTTCAATTAGCAACTCCATAACAAGTTAGAGCAGAAGAAAGCTCCTCTTCAATCTTTACAAGAGCAGCAACCACCACACTCGAGCAACCAAAAATTTAGGATCCATCTTCTTGACAAAAAAAATATAACTTTCCCTTTCATCCCTCTTAAATCCAACCTAAAAAACCAAAAAGAAAGCCTTCTTTTTTCCTGTTTTTCTTTTTCAAAAAATCAAAACTAAAACAAAATCAACAAAAGATCTATTATTTTCTTCTTTCTAGAAAACCCACAACAATTTTCTTTCCTTTTTCAAAGATAAACATCCAAACAAAATCTTAATCACAAGATTTGGGTTTGGGTTTTGGGGCTTTTACGCTAGATCTGAGAAGGGTACCTTTTGAGGGGGTGGAGGTTTGGATTTTCAGGCATTAGGGGAAGAAGAAAAGAAAAGTTTCAGGCGCGATATTTGGGGAAGAAGAAACAGGCGTGGGAAAGAAAGAAGAAAATAAGGAAAAAAAATGAAAAAGGAAAAATAGAAATTAGGGTTGATATCAAATAAAAAAATATCCAGCTAGTTATTATAATATGACATGGATTTTTCACGCGTAAAATGGAACGCGTGTAGTACACCGCTTAATTTCCGTCCAACTTAGGCTTAATTTGGTTGGTTTTCAAAACGTTTGGGCTCAATCTGGAACTCTTTAAAGGTTTGGGCTGTAATTGAGCAAGTTGCTAAAGGTTTAGGCCCAAATTGGACATTTGACCCTTTTGAATCATTAATGAAAGTTGTAGACAATGAAATTACCTTTAAATAGACACCTGAATTACCTTGACCGAACAAATAGAAAAAAAATAAAAAAATTAAAGCCGAAACATTCAATCGTCCAACCCATTATTATAAAAAATTAAAAATCTACACCATAAGTAAAGGATTCAATAAAAAAAATGATAACTATCAAACTATGCCCAAATCCAAATAATTAAATTCCATAATGATTTTATTTAACAATATTTATGCGCCATCTAAACTAAATTAAGTACTTGGCCTCTATCTTTTTTAACCCCTCTAAGAGGAAAAAAAAACAGCTGTTTATGAGTCGGAAATCGGAATTCCTTGAAATTATCCCTTCAAATTTTTGAAAGCTATGTTGACTGATTCTTATGCAAAAAACATATAGACTTTTAAAACCTTTTTATTATTTTATATATATTTGTTTATTGTCATGCTATTTGTCCTATGCTTAGTAGCTTATATATAAAAACAAGAAGAAAATGGCCAATCCTCCACAAAATTTTTCTATATCTTTTTGTCAAAAAAGTGCGATTAAGACGTTGAAAAAAGTTTCAATATTTTTTTTATTAATATATGTTTTGCCTCAAAGTATTAGTAAAGCCAACAACTATGTCAGCCAAATAAAAGTTGGATTTACTTAATTTTATCATATCATTGTTATTATATTAATATTATATTTTGAGATCATATATCATTATTATTTTTAATTCTACATTCTTTCTTTTGCCAAATGACCAAAATTCGCATTTGCTTTTTCGGCCACAGCCCACAAGTTCCTTTTCGTTGGTGGTGCGGGTCATTGCCACGTGTCAATTCACACTTGGATTGATTAGCTAATCATCAACTTTGACTAATCAAATCATGATTAAGCTATAGATTTTTTCATATTTCTATATTATTTTCTTCTCTTTTTCCCCCATTTCATATGTGATAAGTACAGGCAATATTCTCTTTAATTTTTTTTAAGAAAAATTAAGTATGCTTAGAGTAAAAATTGAAAACGTGAGAAAGCTATGGATATAACCATTGCTTTATGGTGTGAATTGGAGTATTGTTTATTAAGCATAATAACTTCTTCTTTAATTGTGATTAGAGTAAAAGTTTGTTATAGTGTTTGATTTACTTTTTCTTTTTAACTACTTTAGTTAAAAGTTTACGCGTTTTAATTGAGTTTTTGGAGTAGATTTATGCATGATCATCGCACAAATACAAATTATATTTTTTTATACAATTATCATATATTGATTAAATCATGGAATGGAATTTAGTGTCGGGAATTAATGACACCAATTAGTCACTAAAATCACATCGCAACCACGTGAAAAATACTTTTTGTCTCATTTGATTTTACCGTCTGTTATCCCGACTAATAATCAAGGTAAGAATTTAATTCAATGTTTAGTTGTTAATTACAAAAAATTCTTTTGTAGAAAAAAAATCTTTTTTTTAGCAAAAAGAAAAGGTTAAATTCTTGATTTTATGATATTATTTTAAAAATAACATTGAATATTATTTTAAAAATTATAATAACTTTTTTAATGATACGTCAGGCGGGATATTACACAGTGAAATTAGCCAGATCAAGTAGCATTGCTCGAAACCACATTAACAAAAAAAAATCTATATATAAATGTTAAAATATTATAAAAATGGATTTGAATCAGGTGAAATATCGATATAATGATCTTAGATTCAAGTTTGTAATGTTCCCTCATATATATGAACAAAAAAATCATCTATAAAAATGAAAACATGCATGGTAGTGTTCAACTTCGTAAATAGTGTGATTTTTTTTTGACGAGCTTGTAAATAGTGTGAATATAAATTTATAATGCAACTAAACACATTAATGTCCAAATAAGAAAAAGACAAAGAGAATAAAAATGCAGGCTGAATATAGATATTACAAATTAAACCATTCTTTTTGTCTTTTAAAATTTTTTGGAAGAAACCAAATAGAAATAAAGCACAAAATGTTTGGTGTTATGAATGGTGAAAGCAATGAAAAAAGATCATATGGTTAGCTGCAAAAAATGTTAGACATGAATTGTCTTTTGCTAAATACAAGGGCCTTGAAAGTTGAAAATAACACTAGAAAAGAAATTAAAATTTGTAATGGATTGGACTGCATTAGAAAGGGACAAAATTGAAAGGCAGCCACAAAACAAAAACAAAATGATGCTACTACAGGAGAATTCACACACCAAAACCAATAACCATTATAAATTAACATTTTTATTTATTAATAATTTAGAATACGAAAATCATTTTTCTAAAAAGGAAAAGAAAGAAGTGAAAATGGATATTCTATCGCCGCCCACTTACGTGAAGCCACATATACATTCATAACAATCCAATTGGTTGATTCCAATTTATAGTGACACCACAACTAAAATCTTAATAATATAATTCGTAAGAAGATTTTGATCAAATAATTGTTCCAATTTTCTATAAACAAAGTCCCGAGGGAACATTTGAACTCTCTTTTCTTTTATTTTCCTTTTGCGTTTGGGTGAGGGGGGTTTGCCCCAATTCAGAATCAGGACATGCCTCAAGCTTCAGTCTCAGAGAAGGTTTATAATGGTACTTATAGATTACTTACCAACGAATGTCGTGTATTTGTAACCATTTCACCATCGTTTTGGGTTTAAACGGAGTTTAAGTGTAAATTTCGTTTCAATCGTTGCTCTAATAATCTCATATGTACAGTACCTAATCTAATCTGTACAGTGTAATCTTATCTGTACAGTTGCTAAACAGTATCAATCGCATCGCTACCGCATTGCTCTACTAAACGCAGTCTGTTGACACGACTCGAACCATAAACTTTTCAAACAAAAATCTAATACCTTATCAACTCAATCAACCTCAATTGGCTAATTACTCTCCTCTTTTATATCTTATAAATTTCTCTTTTTTATCTTATAAACTTTCTCGTTTATAGCAACCTCAATCGGCCAACTCTCCTCTTTTATCTTCGAAGAAAAATTAAGTTATTATTACAATAGTTTGAATCTTCACGATATATCACCATATGATCGTTGGTGGATGAGTAATTTCTACTTTAATAAATTTATTAGAAAACAAATTAAGTTCGATTCTCTGGTAATGTACTTCGGCTTGAATAATTCTTAACTAAATTATATATATAAGTCCTAATATATTAGTTTACTTAATTATATATATAAGATAATATAAACCTCAAAGTCTTATTTATATACTATACTTCATTTTTTTAAGGAAAATCGGTGTATGGCAAGTGGAACCTGAGGCATGTAATAATTTGTTAAAAAGACAAAATTCTAATAAAAAAACTAATCCCTCTTACGTTATTAATTTAATATATATATGATGACCAGAAGCTCTTGCATATGGTCCAAAATTACAAACCATTTATTTATATGAGATGTCAAAAACTGTATACAACATGTTTGAATATACATTGTTTTATCCGTTGTTTTTAATATGATAGGCATGCAGTACCATAATATTTTTCGAAATTCGTTCAGCCAAAAACCTAAAAGATAAGATATGAAGCTTGCTGTTGTTGTTTATTACCAAAACAAAGCTTGCTGTTGTTGTTGCAGTATTGCATCATCGTGAAAACGAAAATGCATGCAATAAAACACAAGATCTAGATGATCCACTCTGACTTCAGCACACCCCTCTTTATATGGCCATTTCAAACTGGTGTGTGTGCGCGCAACATGCTTATTTGGGTAGCATGTGATGATCATAAATAAAATTGAATGATGGTTTATGCATAAAGATATATATTATATATGATCGATATAACACTTTTGGATGGATTATGCAAAAACCATTGATCATTTAATTCCATATATCGATCCTACCCTCAGATTGGATGTATAATAAGAATATATATAGGCATTAAAGTTTAATTGATTATTAACCTTGTTTTAAATTTTGAATAAAATTAAAAGTAATTATATATTCCAAGTTTTTTTTTGGCCAAAACAAAATATAATTCCAAGTTTAGTCATGCAATTATAGAGTGTACATATTAATTAGTGGTGAGATTAATGGTTTGAGCATAAAAATATTAAATCAATCATCCAATCCGATCCATCATATAATCATATATGACCTCCTGAAACAAAACTATATAGGGTCCTTGCATCATAATCAATTGTTTTATAAGTAAGGCTATACCATGAAGCAGAAAGCATGCAAATATAAAGAATTAATTAAGGAATCAAAAACAATCCAAGTATTGGTCCCAAATTAAATAACCAAACAATATATATAATATCTTCATAGTTAATGAGGGTTTTTTACTTTCTTTTTTCTTTTTTCCTTTTCCCCTCTTGAGATTTCTGGTTGATATTTGATGCGTGCTTACACGTAAATCACCAGCTGATGAGGAAAAAGGCTTCTGCTTTTGGTTTTGGTTGAAGAATCATGACATGATGGGTTAGGATTTTTGACGATGAAAAGAAAAATGGGCCATTATCATAATAATAAGCCATTTTAGTGGGGAGCTGGAGAAATGTTGAGGGCCACACATCAACTCCCACTTTACAAATTTTTTTTCTCAGGTGGGATTATTTTTGTTGGGGAATCCCAGGAATTGTGTTCCCCATTTCATCATATATACAGCAACCTATACATTTCAATTTTTAGGTCAACTTAATTTGATGCACCCCTTTAATTGCCTTGTCAACTTCCACCACCATATATCACAGTTTTATAAAGCCCACACCATATATTGTTGTCTATAAATGTTGGAATTTCTTATGTAGTAATTACTAAGATTTTTCACTTTATCTTTATATATATATATGCATATCGATCGAATTAATTTTGATCTGAAAAATGAATGTAAAAAGGAATGTGTATATGGTAAAAAAAAAAAAGGGTAAGTCAAATTGCAGATGAATGTCAGCTGATGATTATTGATCAGTTTTGGTAAGTTTTTGAAAATTCTATGTATTGAGTAGTTTAAATGAAACAAGAGACTTGAAAGGCTTTTAACAGATTGATCAAATTGCAGGGGGTGGAAAGGCAGACAAAATGATAGTTATTTCCAGCTGGTTTCTTCAATTCAAATAAAGTTTACTTCAAATATTGGTCATCAAAAGCCATTAATTTGGTTCTTGAATTGGAGAAAAGGGACAGAAAACCTTGAGATAGATATGGCAAAATGGAGCAAAAGCATGAAGCATGTTAGGCCCCCCTTGTTGCCCTACCAAAGTAAATTGGAATCAATAAGGTAACATGTTTCAGACATCAAATTGACAATATATATGTTTACTTGAAACAAAACCCAGATTAAACTATGTATAAAAAGCTTGCATTTTATGATGTTATGATGGAAGTTAATTAAACAATTAGAGTCAATATTGAGGGTTGATTAAATTGTTAAAAGACTTGGATTTGCAATGTAATAAGGCACCCGAGTTCAAATCTTTACATACTTGATATATACCCGTATTGATGGGTGATCTCTAAATCTCGAAAATTCATAAAAGAATCTGTAAATTCACAATGACCCAGATTAACCGGTTACTTGACTTCGAAGATGAAATCTACTTTAGTCCTAAACCTTTTGTAACAATAAGAGAAAAGTTGATTAATTAATTAATTAACATTAATAGATATGTATGAGATTAGCTTAGAACACACCAAAACCAGAAAACTTTCTGATATGACAGAATTCAATTTTCTAGAAAACAAATATTTCATCAAATTTAAAGAAAAAGAACCAACCTCAGAAAATATTGCTTGTACTGTATGAAAGTGATCTGAAATGAAAAGGGAAGTCAAAACCAGGCAAAATTTGCTTGTCGAGTCACACGTGTTATGAGTCAGCATCACTTTAAACAAAATTGGCTTTAGCTTTTTACATATAGTCCAGTGGAATCATTCTGGAGGGAAGAAAATTTTTTCCCAGTAATCAAATTCTTTGAAAAATTCTGTAACCATTGAAATTGACATGCATATAATATGCATCAAACACAAATTGTCAATCTTTAATGGCTGTCGAGGCATGAGGCCATAGTATTGATTGGATTTTTGAGGTAATTATATACTGTTTCAGTTTATATCAGTCAATTGAATCAATTGACAAAAAGTGTTCTTCTTTTTTCCTTTTTAAATTTAAATTTCACTATTAGTAACCCTTTTTACTTTCTAGATCACGCATTCATTGGATTGTATATATATTAAACTATATTAATAGGAAAGGGAAATGAAAGGGAAATGTCTTTTTCTTGTTTTCAACAAAATTTATGAATAAGTAAGGTTATTTTATCTATAGGCTACCACTTGCGGATTTATGAATAATCCAAAATTGATTGGATTTGTATATATGATTGAACTTTTGCAGATTTTTTAATTTACGGATCATTTGTTTAGAGTAAGCGAAATTCGATCACAAAGTGTGTTTTATGCTACAAAATTTATTACTTACGAAATGTTTAAATACCTGTAAACTAAAGTTGATATCGATTACCTTTAATTAATCCGGATTCGATTTGGGTCATGACCCGAGTTTGGTGGGTGAGTTTACTAAAACCGACGGTTTCATATGTAAGATCTCGAGCTTCAGACCTGCTGAAACAAGCCGTTTACCACTCAATCCAATCCTACGCTAAAAAACTAAAATTGTTGGTTAGTGTTTTCGACATGTTTTACAATTTACATAGCTCATTTTTCCTTCTCAAGTTAAGTTCTAAAAAAGAAGAAAAAAAAGAGCCTCTTTAAAACTGTGTGAGTTGGGCTTGGGCCTAAAAAGCTTTTTCCTTTCTCCTCTATTTTCTTCTTCTTTTCCTTTTCTTCTGCTGGGCCTAACTAGGCCCAACAGCTAACCAGCCCGTGCATCAGTCCCTTAATTATAACGCCGAACTAATAAATACCCAGAAACTATTTTCTTCTTCATAGTTTGATCAAGTTCCATCCTTTCGGAGTTGTTTCGGTCTGTCAACGCAGAATTAGCCAAGCCTAAAGAGGAGGAAGAAGTGCCGTCGGAGTTTGATGCGGCTTGGCTTAAAGTCCGACATGAACCGGTGATCAAATCTTTGTATTCCGATATCCCGAGGCAATGTAAAACCTGTGGTGAAAGATTCAAGACCCAGGAAGAACATAGCAAACACATAAATTGGCATTTAAGAAAGAATCGGAACTTGAGAAGATCAAAAAGATTAACCCTTCTCGACCATGGCTTTTGACTCAGAGCCTATGGCTTAAGGCTACTCAAACCCCTGAGAATGGCGGTATTCCATTATTCTTGAGGCGGCGAGACTCAACTGAGTAGGTCGAAAAAGTGAAAGAATTTGCTGTTCCAGCGGACCAAAATCAGACATTATGTGCACTGTGCATGGAGGCTTTTAAGGATTTCTACAGTGACGAGACTGAAGATTGGATGTACAGAGGAGCTGTTTACAAGAATCATCCCAATAGATCAATGGCGGCTGCAGGAAAAGATAGATCAAATTATATGGGTCCTATAGCTCATGCTAAGTGCTTGTAATTGACCAAATTTGATACGTATATATGCAGATTCTTTTTTGAAACTATGACTGTAATTTGTTGGATGTTATCATTCTTTTGAATTAATGAAAGCTTATTCCTTATTCAATATTGTTATGGGTGAAAACCATCATGCCAATAGGTTCTCAACCATCTTAAACTTTATATACTCTTATCTTTAAAAATTTTCACACTTCATATATATGTACGATTATATTCAGTCGATCAAAGAGCGACTACCTGGTATGTTTTGTAATAAACTATTGTCGAACATTAGATTTCAATTTTGGTTTCCATAATGCAAGGGATGTAATGAACAAGCAATGAAGCTGGTGGGAGAAGTGAATACTGTTATTTTAAAACCTATCTTTTTGAAATTCAGAAATCTAATATTTCATTTTAGATGCAAAATTATCTCCTCAATTATTGTAAATTTGATGTTAAATATTTAAATTATTTTTTTTGAGATAATAAATTTAAATTAATTAATATTGACTAAAATCGTAGTGCAAAATTTAATCTAAGTTGACCGAAATTGATAATTAAGTTGAATTATTAGTATGATGATATATGATTGATTAATATTGCTTAGTATTAATATTCCTACGTTACTACTACCATTTATGCCATGAGTTAAGGAAGGCGATTAACTTTAATTGAGTTAGCTGCTTCATGTTTTTATGCATTCGGTTTTAACAAAAAATAAATAAATAAATAACTTAATTATGATATATTTTCCTTTTTTCTTACCACTCTTATGAATCGAATTTCATTTTATTAATTATTATAATCATTTTCCATAAATCATTCTCAATTTTCGTTTAAATCAATAATTTCATAAATAAATAATCAATGGTACTAAATGTATTCTGTTAAATTTGGTGAAAGGAGAATTGTGTTTTGAGAAGAAGGAGGAGAAGAAGAAGAAGAAGAAAGAAAGATTTGGAGAGGCATGAGAAGTCTGAGGATTTTGATCCAAGGAAGAAGAAGAAAATTTTCATTTGTAACGAACTACATTTTTATTGACTTGTTTTCATTGACGTATTATTAACAGAAATATGTTACATATATATAGACGCAGCAGTAAAGCTATGGTTCCTGCAGTAAGATGCATATTTGGTAAGTTAATAAATACACACGGTATAAATCAATTTACACCGTAACATGATATGCGGTAGGTAGTAACATGATTTGCGGCTTCAATCTTGGATCCCGCTGTAAACACACCGTTGACTTTGAATCTTGCTGTAAATAAACGGTTGATTGATTTCATCACTCCCTCCTCAAGTTGGCGCGTGAAGATTCTGAACGCCCAACTTGAACACTAATGATTCAAATCGATCCTTATCCAAGGTTTTGGTGAAGATATCTGCGAGTTGTGCTCCAGTGGAGATCTTCCGAGGTGTAGTCTCTTTTGATTGTGCCCATGGCTCCAGAATTTATCACCCAAGTGTTTGCGGCAGTATTGCTGTAGACAATATTTACTACGGCAGTATTTCCTGCGGCAGTATTGTTGATCTGATCTTGTCTCCATTCCCATTCAGGATCTGCACAAGTCTTGCCAATTGCGCTTGTGTCAAGCCTGGTTTTGGATGGATTGCAGAATCAGCGTTGGCTGCCTTTGATTGTCCTCCCTTATTTCGAAGGTTTTTACGCCACCCCGTTGGGTATCATAACATCGATCCTTGGTATGCCCTATCTTCTGGCAGTGGCCACATCTCGGCAGGTTTTTTTTTTTTTTTAATTTTACGCCATCCCCGCAGGATATCCAAAGATTTCATAACATCAGTCCTTGGTATATCCCATCTTCTGGCAGTGGCTACATCTCGGCTTTTCCCTCTTTCCAGGTCCTTTACTGCCACAATCTCTGTTATGGTAGCTTCCCTGTATTGGAGAGGTTGTCATCTCGACAACATGCTTTTGATTCATTGAAGTTTGTCTCTGATTAACTGAGACATGAAAAGAAGAAGGTGACGATACGTCTACCCAATTTGACTATGTGCAGATTCGCTGCACTCACTATCTGATCTACCAAAGGATGCAGATTTGCTGCTCTTATTGTCGGATCTTCCCAATTTGACTAGTTGCCAGAGGATGCAGATTCGCTGCTCTCTCCATCAGATCTACCAGAGGATGCAGATTCGTTGCTCTCTCTGTCAGATCTAATTATGATTTCAAGTCATCTTGGACTTAACTTGAGCTGCCTTCGGGAAACATCTGTGGTCCATCGTCTGCTGCTCTTTTTCTTTCTTATCCCGCAGGTTTTTATGCCATCCTGCGAGATATCCAATGATCTCATAGCATTGATCTTGCCAGAGGACGCAGATTCGCTACTCTCTCTGTTAGATTTGGCCATCTCTCTATCTGATCTACCAGAGGATGCAGATTCGCTGCTCTCTCTGTTAGATATGGCCATGACTTTACCAGGTTTTTAGCTCTGATACCATGTTAAATTTGGTGAAGGAGAATTGTGTTTTGAGAAGAAAGAGGAGAAGAAGAAGAAGAAGAAGAAAAAAAGATTTGGAGAGGCATGAGAAGTCTGAGGATTTTGATCCAAGGAAGAAGAAGAAAATTTTCATTTGTAACGAACTACATTTTTATTGACTTGTTTTCATTGACGTATCATTAACAGAAATATGTTACATATATATAGACGCAGCAGTAAAGCTATGGTTCCTGCGGTAAGGTGCATATTTGGTAAGTTAATAAATACACACGGTATAAATCAATTTACACCGTAACATGATATGCGGTAGGTAGTAACATGATTTGCGGCTTCAATCTTGGATCCCGCTGTAAACACACCATTGACTTTGAATTTTGCTGTAAATACACGGTTGATTGATTTCATCACTCCCTCTTCAAGTTGGCGTGTGAAGATTCTGAACGCCCAACTTGAACACTAATGATTCAAATCGATCTGATTTCATCATATTCTTTGACCGATTATTTTTTAATTACTTTAGTTGAAAATTTTGAATAAATAATCATGGTACGTTAGTCTTTCAATCAATTGAATGTACAAAGAGATTGCGAAGAATATACAAAATTGTTGAACAAATATTTTGTTTTTGGTAGAAATTTGTTGAACAAATATATTATTGCACGTGTCGCACCGAATTAATGGACTACTTGAAAGATGTACAATACCATTGATAATTGAATATTTTATAATGTAACTAATTAATTAATTTAAATCTTAAACAAACAAACTAATAATTACTTCACTAATCAATTATTAATTAATAAATTATAATTAATTTATATAAAAGTATTCAAAATTAAATTAATTAATTTACATTATTATAAGTGAAATCAATACTCAGTTGCAAATTAATTTTAGTAAATTACTTTATATAAATAAAATAAAATTTAAATCAATTGTGATTTATATAGATCATAAGTGGAAAATTATTAATTATAACACAAGTCAATTACTCCAAATTACTAATTCTTTGTATTGATTTTTAATAATCATAGTGAAAATTATCAAATATATAACTCCCTCCGTAATTGTTTGAATTGTGGGACAAATTGAGTAAGTTACATCCAAAACTTTGTGGAAACTCTAAGACATTTCTCAACATGACTGCTTCAATTGTTCTTCATCCTCGAACATTGGCCGGGTTATATATATTTGATACCAGATGCTCGGTTTTTGGCTAATATGAATCTGTTGTTACGTGCTTGGATTTTGTTATTGTTTGTGATGATCTCTTATTTTGGGTTAGACCGCGATACCCATTTTTTTGTAACTATTAATTCTTTCTTTTTTTTTTAATAAATTTTGAATCTTTTCTTGAGCTATAAAACTTTGGAAAGCTCTCAAACGAACTGGATTTTCAAGTTGCTGTTATGTGTGATTATTCCTTGACTGTGAGGATGAAAGCTTTGGTAAGGAAGGCTCTCCTTTTTATTCCTTGTAAGTTAACACTTTTGGGAGAGTGTCTTTCATGTCTGTCTGCTTTTATGGAAATTGCTGACATAATATAATTTCATTTGATATTGAAATGATTGACGTGTTGAATTGGCCTATGCAGTAATTTTTGCAAGTCAACGCAGGGGAGCTAAACCAAATAAAAATGTGCCATTTCAGGTCAGTCTTCCACCCAACAGCAATCAATTAGAAAGTAACGAGTTCATCATTTCAAGCGCACCTTCCCTGAGTTCACACTCTAAAATTTACTTCTTGTTGCATCATTTCCCTAAGAAAACATGCATCTTTCTCTAGCTCACTCTTAATCAGTTTATCAATTCAAGCAGCAATATCTTCTCTCTTACTCAAATTCGCATCTCTTTTATCACTCAATCAAGAACTTTTATCACTTTTATCACTCAATCAAGAACTTTTATCAAAACACATGGGCAACGTGTTCTCTGTTTCGGTCTCCACAGATGACACACTGAATCTTTGTTGTAATTGCATGGTTACTAGAGTGAACTACACACGGAAGCTTAAGAAGAATCTGAAAGCTTTGGATGATGCTTTGCAGGAACTGAAGGAATTGAAGGATGATGTAAAGCAGCGGGTTGATCTTGCTGAAAGACGGCTATTGAAGCCACTCAACCAAATTCAAGGCTGGCTATCACGGGTAGAGACCTTGATAAGAGAAGCTGAGGATTTGAGTAATGATGGTCCTCAAGAAATTGAGAAATTATGTTTTGCAGGTTACCTTTCCAAAAATTGCGAGTCCAGCCAGTTTGGTCAACGAGTGGCGAGCAAACTTAGAGAGATAGCTGATCTAAAGAGTAAAGGAGTCTTTGACAAGGTAGCTGAGCACGAAGCTACAGTTCAAGCGAGTTTAAGACCTATTGCACCAACAGTTGGCTTGGAATCAACATTGGATAAGGTATGCAGTTTAGTTAAAAATAATAAAGATGTAGGAATTATTGGTTTATACGGTGTGGGAGGGGTTGGCAAGACAACACTGTTGACCCAAATCAATAACAGGTTGAGCTCTAGGCCAACTCTTTATGATGTTTTAATTTGGGTGGTGGTGACCAGAGATTACTATATTGACCAGGTTCAAGACCAGATTGGAGAAAAGTAGGCCTTTCTAATGAGTTGTGGAAGAAAAAGAGTTGTGATGAGAAAGCAATAGAAATATGTAGTGTTTTAAGTCGAAGGAAGTTTGTGTTGTTGTTAGATGATTTATGGAAACGGGTGGATTTGGTCAAAGTAGGAATACCTTCAATAAATGATGGGAGTAGTTCAAAGTTGGTTTTCACTACTCGATCACTGGATGTATGTGGTGAAATGGAAGCTCATGAGAAAATTAGAGTAGCATGCTTGGGAGAAGATGAAGCTTGGAAATTTTTCCAAGGAAAGGTTGGGGAGCAAATCCTGAAAGGGCATCCAGAGATTGAAGAGATAGCTAAGGGAGTTGCTGCAGAGTGTGGTGGACTGCCTCTTGCACTTATTACAATTGGTCGAGCCATGGCTTGCAAGAAGTCACCCCAAGAGTGGGAATATGCGCTTGAGGTTTTACGGGGATGTGCCTATAAGTTTAGACAACTGGAGGAAGAGGTATACCCTCTTTTAAAGTTTAGCTATGATAGCTTGTTGAATGACACAATGAGATATTGCCTTTTGTACTGTGGCTTGTATCATGAAGATCATGAGATTAACAAAAGTTGTCTTGTAGATTACTGGTATTATGAGGGGTTTCTAAATGAGTTCGGTGACATAAGTAGAGCTCGTATGCAAGGATATAACATCCTCGGCTCTCTTGTTAATGCTTGTTTATTAGAAGAAATCAGGGAAAGTTATGTGAAGATGCATGATGTGATTCGTGACATGGCATTGTGGATAGCAGGTGGCCGTGAAGTGGCAGAGAGTAGAATTTCCGTGCAAGAGAGGGTTCAATTAATTGAAGCCATAAATATTGGGAAATGGGAATGTGTGAAAAGAATGTCATTAAGGGTGCAAAATCAAATTGAAGATGTAACGGCTACACCTACATGCCCCAATCTTCAAACTTTATTTCTCGATAACAATGAGTTTCAGTTGATTGGTGATGGCTTCTTTCAGTTTATGCCTAATTTGAAAATTTTGAACTTATCAAACAATTGTTATCTCAAAGCATTGCCAGAGGGAATTTCGGAATTAGTTACACTAGAATGTCTTGATGTGTCATGCACAGGTATAGAATTGTTGCCTACCAAGTTGAAGACCTTAGTAAAACTGAAATTCTTGGACTTATCAGGGTTAGCTCTCCATGAAATGCCACAACATCTAATATCCAGTTTTCCAAAGCTGCAGGTATTTAAAATGTTTTTGCAAAATCTTCCAAAGGATAGTAACAAAGGTATAATAGAGGAACTGGGGTGCTTGCAGCATTTGAAATCAGCAAGTTTACTAATAAAAAGTGTATTTGTTCTTGAAAAGCTTTTGAGTTTCCACAACCTGAAGGAATGCATTGAACAGTTATCTCTATATTATCTTAGAAAGGCAAAGTGCTTTGATGTTTTATCTTTAGCGGATATGAAGGGTTTAAAGTTGCTAGAAATTCGTTATTGTTCACATATGAAAGAGATGAAGATGAAGATGGAAAGGGTTGAGGAAGCAAGAAGAATGATGAGAAACTCAAACCACTTCGCAACTAGTACTTCATTTCGCACACTTAGCGCAGTTCAAATTATCCAATGCCATAAATTGAAGGACATAACATGGCTTATGCTTGCTCCACATTTGACCTCTCTTCAGGTATTAGATTGTGGAACAATGGAAGAAATAATGAGTGAGCGAAAATTAAGTGAAGTTGTGGATGTGGTTGGAAATCCATACCCAAGCCCATTTCCAAAGCTCCAAAGCCTTAGTTTAGGACTGCTACCAGAATTGAAGAGCATCTATTGGGATGCCCTACCCTTCCCATTTCTGAAAGATATTGTTGTCGGTGGATGCCCAAATCTCAGGAAGCTCCCGTTTAACTCTGATAGTGCCAAGGGCAATCAAATCAGCATTCAAGGAAGCAGAGAGTGGTGGGCAAAGCTTGAATGGGAGAATGAGTCCACTAAAAATGCCTTTTTGCCCTGTTTTAAACCTATGTGATGAAGAGGGGAACATCTCGAGGGCCTAATAAGTGTGACATGTTCAGAATATGATGGAGTAACAGCAACATTGCTGTCTTCCTTTCCAACTTTGTTTCCTTGCGTTTCATTCTAGTGAGGCGTAGAAGAAATTCGTTTATTGCAGAAAAGTCATGTATCTGCTCATGTTTGTTTCTTTAATCAAAAGAAGTTCGTTATTGTGATTCATTCATTGTGCTTGTCGATTGATCTTTAAAAACTAGATTGAACCCTTATTCATGCAACAATATCTGATGGTAGGGCCTTAACCAAGATTTTGCAGGGATTTTAGATATTTAACATTCTCATATAGTAACAGGTCAAAAGGGAAGGGGTAAATACTAAGTAAATAATTATTATGCATTTCTTTCTTCATAATTGATGGAAACATCTTACCTAATCTGTCGATGATTATTACAATACAATAATAATATGTGCACCCAGTCTTTCTTTATTATTTAAACTGGATTGCTAAATATCGCCCCCCCTTTTACTAGCCACCGTCCCCTTAGATTATTTTGCCATTTACTTTATTTTCCATCAAACTTCAAACTTTTCAATTCTCTCAAATTCTCTCAACCTTCAAACTTTCAAAACTCAATCATTCAAAATCATTCAAGTAAAACAACATCAAAACTCATGCACAAAGATTTTTTCGGATTGAAAGTATGTTTTAAAAAAAAAGAAAAAAAATTGTCTATTTATCATTAATCAAAGACTAAAATCCTCTTACTAATATTGACATATTCATACCCATTTAAGCTAAATGAATTGTCCAACAAATACTTAATAAAAAAGAAATTTAAAAAAAAACGCAGAAAAGTTAAAAAAAAAACGCAGTAAAGTCGGGTCGCGC